>JAKUCM010004155.1:0-30582 GCA_023374145.1 Lepidium sativum
AACAGACTCGTGGAGTTTATTGTTCATAATATATGCACAAAATGTTTGTTGGAAAAAATAATATTATGAATTTGTACTTATTTATATTTACAATCTTTATATCTTGTATTATTCTTATTATATATATATATATATCATGTATTGTATACTGGAATTTGGATCAATTTTATTTATTTATTATTTCATTTCATATATGTTATGTTTCTGTGTTTATTTTGTATTTATTAGTGTTTGTTTGTTATTTGAAATTTTTTTGTTGAAAAGTTAAAGTGGTGGAGACATAATACCACATAATAAGATTGATAGGTAAAAAATGAGAATTAGAATATAAAAAGTTGGGTGTTGAATTCACTAACTATTGTACGTTGATTATATGATATGTTGTATCATTATTCATATATATATATATATATATCATGTATTGTTACTGAAATTTTAGATTAATTTTATTTATTTGTTAGTTGATTATATTATATGTTATGTTTTTGTGCTTATTTGACATGTATTAGTATTTGTTTGTTGTTTGAAAAATTCATGTTGAAAGATTAAAATGGTAGAGACATAACGCCACATCATAAAAATTGACTGCTAAAAAATGAGAAATTTATATAAAGAATTAAAATATACAAAGTTGGGTGTTGAATATACTAAATATTGTATATGGTCTATATGATTAGTCTAAACATCGATTTTTAATATTTGATCACTTGGAGATAGTCTCTGACTCTATGGATTGCTTACTCCGTTCACCACATCTTTCTAGGTAAAATATATTATATGCTAAATTTAATAAACGGTTTGTATCACCACATTTATCAAAAATCACAATTACAAATTTGCGATTCGCTGATTTATTAACAAAATCAACAAAATTCTATCAGAGATAATCAAAACGATTATCTCTAAAGTCTTTACAAGTATATACGCATTTACCTCGATAATAATTGAATCATCACAACCACGTAACTAATATTTCTTTCACTTGCTCATAAATTTGACTTATTGACTTTTTCTTTAAATTACTTCAATCTTTGAAAAAAATAACTTACTTCTGATTACTAGTTTCTATTAAATTTAAACAATTTTTATGCATACTATAATTTTCTGATTATGCAGATCGTTTCATGAGTAAAAGAACCAAAAAAAGAATCCTAGTATACGTGATGATGATATACGCAGAATTAGAATATTGTATCAAATTCTATAGATTGTTTCTAGAGTAATGGACGAAGTATATGAAAAAATAACAACGAGACCATTTAACATGGCTACAAAGAAATATCAAAGATCATATTGCAAGAACAAAAAAAGTAAAAAAAAAAAGTTATTCTCCTTGAACTGAGAGGAGATCAAAAAATTAGCAAATCGAATCTTTTTACCTGCAATTCATTGTTTTTTGGTTTTTGTTTAGGATCTAATGATATTTAATTTTATGGTATAAATCACAGGATCTACAAGTTTTAACTTGAAATCACAATGTTAGTTTTAACTTCAAATAACAATTTTTCTTTATCAAACTATATATGTTAATAAAGTGAATCTAGTGATTTTATGCTATATGTTTTGTAGGACTTGACTTTGCCAATATTATGTAAAATATTATCGGCCAAAATTGGTGACTATGGAATAGTTTTACCAGTTTCACAATTTCCTAGAGTGACCTAATAATGAACATTTAAGGAAATTAGGTATTCCATTTTCTCAAAAACAAACTATAGTAAAAATCACGTAGGTACAAAACAAGATTAATTTATGTCAATGGACAATATAAATCACCTAATGATAGCCTATATGTATATATCATATTATCAAAAAATCAACTAATTTATCCCAAACTAAAGCATTATTTGATAAAGTTCATATATTAAAATTGTCTAGAAAATTGTAAAATTCAACTAGAAGAATGAGGAAATAGCTAAAATTCGCCTATATGCTATTAGCCACGTGGGCCGTCCTTAATATCAACTGGATTTGCTTTAGATAATTTGATTCGTAGTTTCTATCTTGATTAAAATAAAATAAAACTTGTCATACATTGAAGTTAATTGTTTCAATAAAGAAAATGTACTTCATAAAAAAAAATGTAATCAGCATGTTCACAAATATTATTATTAGTCATAGTCTATGGAAAATTTAATTATTCTTAGGATAGTTTTGGAATGATTGTAATTCATTGGCTAGTATGAATTGTGGACATGGCTAAATTTGACTAAATTTTATTTGTCAACTATTACATAGACAATGTTTAATACTTTAACTGTAGTTCAAATCTTCCAAAAATCTTAAATAATATATATATATATATATATATATATATATAAGATTTTATAATTCTTTACAGTCGAATTCTAATAAATTTAAAAATATAAATAGATTAACTACTTGACGAAAATGTATTTCTCCACACTAAGCTAACAACCTTGCAAAATAAATTCTAAAAATCTAAACAATCAATAAAATAATAAATCAAAATCTTAAATTGTAGAATTTTTCAATTAAATTTTGTTTTCTCTTTTTAGCTTGTCAAATCTAGTGTTCACAAGTGTTGACCGTTAGAGATGAATTAAACAACAATATTACATCTTCAAGAGCAATAAAATATATCCAAAATTAGCATTTATTCCATTACCCAAAATTCGAAAATGAAATTAAATACAGTAAGTAATATAGTGGAATAGGTAAGAGGTTTACGTAAATCCTAAAGATAGTCAAAAGACTGCAATGAAAAAATTACCAAAAGTTGAAGAGGTTGGTCCACAAAATTTCGTTAATCGTTTTCTAAATCTATTAATAGGCAAAGAGATGAGACAGAGAAGATTAAATTACTAATTAACAAAGGTTGTTTTCACTCAACCACATGCATTCTCAAGTGTCTGCCCTTCACATTCCCCAAGATTCTCATTTACTTCACTTCTCTTTTTGGTACGTAACTCACTATCTTTTTTCTTTAATTTTAAAAATTCATTATTCCTTTTGTTCACACTTCCTTTCGTAAAGCATATACTAGACATAGGTATAAAAATCGATATCCAAAACTCGAATCAAAATTGACTCAAAAAAAGAATTAAACCCGAATTGAATTCGTAAAAAATACTCTAATGGATATTATATTTATATACCCAAAAAACGAAACTCGAACCAGAACCGAATTAAAAACCGAACAGGTACCCAAAATATTTTTGTTAAACTTATTTCTATTAAATATTTACTTATTTTAAACTTTTATATAGATTTATATATAAATACCCGAACCCAAACCCGATCTATACCCGAACCGAATCCAACTTAAAAAATAAAAATATCTAAATGGATTCTTAATCAATAGAACCAAAAACTCGAAACCCGTAAAAACCCGAACCTGAATCTGAACGGATACCCAAACGCCCAAGCCTAGCATACTATCGATATCTGTTACATTATTGTAACGAATTTGTAATGTGGCTACTATCTAGCTAGACGTTCGTCCGTGACTAGATAATCTGTGGTTCAATTTGTGACCATTTGATAATATATTATATAGAAAATTAGTTGTTTATCTGTTTTTATCTTCATAATTTAAAGGAAACATTGATACGTAAAATTAGTATTATTATTTCAAAAGTATTTTGCATGGTCTAATATAAACTTAAGTACATTTAATAGTGCATATATTAAACTAAAATATTGAAAAAGCTTTTAAAAGGTGTTATTTCTAATAAATATTTTATATTATGAAACACATAAAATATACGCTAATTATTCATACAATATATTATACAGAAGATTCCATATTTATCTATTTTTACTATTGCTGTAAGTAGGATCTTGGCATGATTATTAGTTATACAAGTTACTGCAAAACATTAAATTACTTTTATAGAGAGCAGTCACTACATAAAGCTAACTTTAATATCATTACTACTATTCTATATAGTCGAATTTTGTTTTTCTTAAAGAAATGAATTCTCTGAACAAAAATTCACAGATTTTCTCATCACTCTTCAACCACTATTCACCACATTCAATGGAGTCACCACAATACTCAATATCATCAAGCTCTTCTTCTGAAAAACCTCGACACCATTCTCAATTCCTTGATCTCTTCCCTAACCACAATTCCTTAGCTGAGCCTTTACCACTTATTGACCGGATTAACTTAAACCTTAAACTTGACCTAAACCCTAACACCTCAAATGCGGACCAAGGCGAGCGACAGAAGAACCAAGAAGTGGACGTGAACTTACACATTGGCCTTCCTGGTTTTGGTAAATCACAGAAAAGTGATAGTCCTAATAAACAACTTAAGAAAAATGGTAAAGAGATGGTTACTTATGTTGATGTCGGAAAAGATATTGACAATGAAGTTTCCGGTAAGGCATATTGGATTCCGGCGCCGGAGCAAATTCTTATTGGCTTCACTCATTTTTCTTGTCATGTTTGCTTCAAGACATTCAATCGCTACAACAATCTTCAGGTACGAGTCAATATAAATATATCTCATGCTCATTATATATTGCCTCTAGTCTCCATGCATATAATATATATTAATCCATTTTTTTCCTATAAAATAAATAAATTCAACTTAAATAATATATTCATATATGAAAATAGGAATCAGCTTTCTAAAAGTTAATTGAACCACCAATATATAATTATATATATATATATATATATATATAACTAGCTGATCTTATTATAACTACATTTAAAAAAGTCTTTCATCTATAATCAAGTTTTCATTTTATAGCACTATCCTTAAAACAATCACCTAAATTAAATACCACAATATCTTCGAATAGATCATTATGATATATCAATATGAGAAATCAAATAACTTGACCTAATTCTCGACAGAAGTGGCTACTATCCATAATTTTTTTTTACCGGTAGTTAACAACCATCGAGAATCTGCAAGAAATTTTCGATGGAAAACAACCATCACGAAATTGTCGAGAATTTATTATTTGTCACAAAAAATTTAAGACCATGACGGATATCATATATAATTTTCATGAGTTATATTAATTTGTTTTAATGTTATCTTTGTTGTTACATCCTTAATAATATGAATGTAGATGCACATGTGGGGCCACGGTTCACAGTACAGGAAAGGACCAGAGTCACTGAAAGGCACACAACCACGAGCCATGTTAGGGATTCCTTGTTACTGCTGCGTCGAAGGTTGTAGAAACCACATTGATCATCCTCGGTCCAAGCCACTCAAAGACTTTAGAACGCTCCAAACGCACTACAAACGCAAACATGGTCAGAAACCTTACGCTTGTCGCATTTGTGGTAAGCTTTTGGCTGTCAAAGGAGATTGGCGAACCCATGAGAAGAATTGTGGGAAACGTTGGGTTTGCGTTTGCGGTTCTGATTTTAAACACAAACGCTCTCTTAAGGATCACGTTAAGGCTTTTGGGTCTGGTCATGGGCCTTACCCAAACAGTTTGTTTGAAGACCTGCCCACTAATTCATCCGTTTCCGAGACTTTGTTCTTTTAACTTTTCAAAATTTTATCCCAATATTTGTATTTGCTTATGGACTATTTATTTCATGTAGGATAATATTTGGTGTCTAATTATTTAGAATTTGGAAACAAATCGAAGTTTATATAATGATCACTGGGGTTAACTTTTAATTTCATTAGTCAGACATGAATGGAATTTGGTGTCTAACCCAATATAAACAAATCGAAATTGCCGAGTTAATTTCAATTTGATGGTTAGGAATTTAGAATGACCCAACTAAATTTTTATGTATCGATATTTGATTTTTTTTCAGTATACTAATAAATTTTCTAAAAAGATTTTAGAAATAGTGTTTAGGTTATGAATCAAATCTTATTAATTTAACTGTGGACCAAAAGAATGAATGGATCTTAATTTAATTTAGTGGAACCAAATATTAAAAAACTTGAAAGTCCGAAATACCCGACCCAAAGCCCAATACCCAACCATACCAGCCCTACCTTTCGGTTAAAGTCACTATCTTGTAATATTTATTATAAAAAATTCTGAAGACTCCAAAATACGATAATTTTGGTAACCGATTTCCTAAAAATTGTCATGATTCCATTTTGAAAGAATGACTGAAATAGTATACAATTATATACTAATTACTGAAATAATCATCAAAATTTTAGAGAAAAAAATGTGGGAAATGTCATTAAAGATACAAATTTTCGTCTTATTTAGTAATATACCACTTAAAAAAAAACAAAAGAAGAAAGAAAGAAGAAGTTCAACAGTTACACTTCTTCTTCTTCTTTTTCGAATTCTATCGTCTTTCTTTCTCTCAACTTCTACTTCGTCTTTCATCTTCATCTTCGTTTTTCATCTTCATCGTCTTCGTCATCTTCATCGTCATCGTCTTCGTCATCTTCTTCATCTTCTTCGTCTCCTTCATTTACTTTTTCAAAGATTTTTTCTCTTTAATTCCACCTTTTATCTCGTTTCTTCGTCTTCATCATCTCCATCGTCTCCATGAAAGGTAATGTAGCTTAAATCTTCGATTTCGAAAGTTTGAGAAATTTTCTAGGTTTAGAGAAATTTTCGAAAGTTTACGTTTTTTCACGTTTCATGTTTTCCTTGTAGACTTTGGTTGTCGTCGACCTTGTTTTTTTGGTAGACTTTGGTTATAGTCTGCCATACTCTTTGGCAGACTTTTTTTTGTCTGACAGACTTTGTTTCATAGTTGGCAGACTTTGTTTTGTCTGGCGGACTTTGTTTCATAGTCTGGCAGACTTTGTTTTGTCTGGCGGACTTTGTTTCATCTTCTGGCAGACTTTGTTTTCTTTGGCGGACTTTGTTTCATCGTTTGGCAGACTTTGTTTTGTCTGGAGGACTTTGGTAGATTTTGGCTGGTTAACAATTTTCTTGTTTATTTTTCACATATATGGGGGGATAACGAGGAGAAGTACCCTGCGAGGGCTGTTGGATTAGGAAAAATCCCGTTATGGACCTGACCCATCAGCCACTACTGCAATTTGAAGAAGATAATAGAGCTGAGGGGTTCTATTGGTGTTGATGTCTATGATGAGATTGAGAAAAATTCTCACCTTGGGATTATACTGCAGTTTGTCAGCACATGGTTCTCATGGAGCAGCAAACATGTGGAACACCTGTTTGGTAATATGCTTCACACACCTTATGTTAATGAGGTGTGGGTGTTGGCTGATGGTCGGCTGATGAGATTTCTCTGCATGAGTTTCACCACATCACGCAGATAAAACTGTGGGTTGCCTGGAGCTAATGTTGCAAACTTAGCTTCAAGAGAGTTATGGGCTGACATGGGTTTTTGACCATGGTGATGGTCCAACATGGGCATAGCTTAAAATGGTATTAATAGGACAAGGCTTGTAAGCTAACATTCCAGTAGATGCAAGTATGTCCACCACATATTTTCGTTGATAGATTGATATGCCAGTCGAGTTGCAAGTAAGGGCAATGAAAGTGGTGCCTGTTTGTTTAACAAATAGGGTATTATCTCAAGGACGTTGAACATATCCATCCATCAAAACCCATTTACAACCTATTGCATTCTTCCCAAGGGGAAGGGTCTCAACAGTCCAAGTTCCAAGCAATTCCGGAGCTGAAATCTCAACATCCATCGCCTTAGAATAGTGAGGATGAGTATAGCTTCTTGTTAATTTTGTGGTTATGTCTCAAGAGAACATGTAAGGATAGAGGACTGATATGGATGATTTAATTTTGTGTAACCAATGATAGAAGATATAGGAAAGACAATGGAAGAGTTAAATGGATCATATGAAGAAGAAGAAGTAAGGAATGAACAATGGTAATTAGAAAGATAACATGGAGCCTTAGCTTGTCGTTTTTGGTCTTGTATTGTCAACGTGAATTATGTGTTGTGTCTGGATTAGCAGTCTTTGTACTTATAGGTGTGGCACTAGAGTCTGGGATGGATGATACGCACAGGAACAACATTTACAACAAGAATAACATGAGATGCTGAAACATGTAAATGGCAAGTCGAAATTGATGATGCAACATATGGTACAAAATGTATATCACAACATCAATAACAGCAGGTGTAGAAACTGGTAATATAGAATTTAAAAGAATATCAATAAAAGGATTATGATTCAATACATCTATGAAAGGAAAAACAGATTCATGAAAAATTATATTGCGGGATATGGATATCTCATGAGTATCAATATTCAAAACTTTAAATCTCTTATAACCCTGAAGGATATCCTAAGAAAACACAACAATCAGCACGAGAAAGTGAACGTATTACGATCTTTTGTTAAGGTAGAAACATAACAAAGACAACCAAATGATCGAAGATAACCATAATCAGGCATCATAGCAAACAAGAATTCATAAGGGCTATGCTTATCTAACAATAGAGAAGGAGTCCGATTGATCAAGAAAAAGCAGTCAAAACACAATCACCCCAACATGTAATATGAACATTAGACTGAAACAACAAAGCTCGTGCAACATTAAGAATAAGTTGATGCTTTCTCTCAACAACAAAGTTCTGTTGAAGAGTATAAGCGCATGAAAACTGATTGAAAGCCAATTAGGTTCATTGTCACTTCTGACAAACTTAACAACAAATTTAAATAGAGTTGCAACATGTTCAATGAGGTCAGGAAATATAGATGAAACATTACTTTTATTTCTCAGCATATATATCCAAGTAACTCTAATACAATCATCTACTAAAGTAAGAAAAATACTTGAAACCTTCAACATACTCTATAGAAAAAGGACCCCCAAATGTCCATATGAACTAAATCAAAAAGAGACTAAGACAAGTGATTATGAGAAATAAATGGCAGTCTCTTCTGTTTAGCTTGAGGACAAATGGAACAAGAAAACTGACTGGTTTTTGGTAAAGACGGAGTGCTAGAAATTTACTTTAACTTGGAAGCTAAAGGATGTCCAAGGCGTTCGTGCCAAAGATGTCCATCAATTGACAAAGATCCACATAAATTTGCAGGAGAAACAGAAGGTGACTCCAAAATGTAGAGTCCTTGCTTTAGCAAGCCTCTATCAATCGTCAATTCGAGAGTATGTTCATGTAAGATGCAAAAATCCGGATAGAAATGAGCAAAATACTGAGAATCATGCAGCAATGTATGCACACTAATGAGATTAAACTTGAAACTAGGCACATGAAGCACATTATAGAGAACCAATGTATTAGAAATATGAATTGTGCCCGTATGTGTAATAAGAATTTTAGTGTGATCTCCTTCCTCGTCAGCACTTGATTTATCATGGGAGATCAACCAATGACCAGACCAGATTTTCATGGTTTTTTTCGTGGACATCACCACGACTCTGTATGATTTGCATAACATATCACAAATCTTGCATCCCAAGTTCCCCCAACGCTCATGCTCGAAATCAGAAAGGGGATGGGATATGCGAACAAAATTAGGTTCCACATAGAGGTTATAAACGAGTTGTTAACCGTGTGGTCATTGCTAACAATTCTAGTTCAGAAGATGAAGTGACAACATCAGATCTGGATGTTGATGGTCACCAATAGAATAATCAAGATTATCTGGTAAAAATCGACATACCAACATTAAACGACACGCTGGAAGGTGAAGAGTTTCTTGATTGACAGATTGAAGTTGATAGGTTTTTCGATGTCATGGATGTTCCAGAAAACAAACGAGTCAAAATGGTGGCAATCAAGCTGAAGTAGACTGCAACAGTTTGGTGGGATAAACTTGTTGTTCAGAGGCAATGACAACACAAAGGGCCAGTCAGGACTTGGAGGTGCATGAAACAATTGATGACAGAGCATTTTCTACCTTATGATTACGAACAGATCCTACACAAGATGTATATCAATTATGTGCAAGGTAAGAAATCTGTAACATGGTACACAACTGAGTTTTCTGAGATTTTCAGAATGCAACGAGTTGAGAGAGATTGGGAGTCTGATGGTTTCTAGCTATATCAACAGTCTGAAAAGGTCAATAAATGAGAACTTTGGTTTATAAACTGTTTGAACTGTACAAGAGGCTTCTAGTTTGACCTTAAAAATTTTAGCTAATTGAAAAAACAACTTTTGGAAATATGTTTTTTCAGAAAATCTATTCCTTATCAATACTTTGAATTCTCTTCATATAAAGAAAAATCTGTGAGTGACAAGGACCTGTATTTTTGATATGAAGGGTGATGGAAATTTTGGTAGTACTAACTAGAGAAAAACGTTGGCACCTAAGACTAGTAATCCGTATACCCAAAATTTTTGGGGATACATGCTACCGTTGTGGGGGACAAGGGCATCGATCTAATGCTTGTGCCAGTAGAAGAGAAACAGAAAACAATTATGATTTCGATTAAAATAATAAAAATAGAGGGGTTGAATTTCTAAAGAAGTTTCAACCGAAAGGTAAATATAGTTCTGCAAAGAATTATGCTGTCAAGACAAAGTTGCTATGACTCCAATCCAACGTTTTGATGAGGTGTTGGATGACAAACAGCGGGAAAATTTCTTGGCACTTTACTCTTACTTAACTCTTTTGCTACTATTTTGATCATAATCTTTACTTTTTTCTCATTCTTGAAACTCATAATTTAATCTACAACATTTATACTAGATTCTACTCAAAACTAATAATCTATTCATAATTTTTATTTTCTTTCTATTCTTTTTCTCTTTCTTTTTTCTTTGTCTCAGGTAATGATTTTCTTCTCGCCACAATCGAATATTTCAAATTCTTTACTACTCTTTAAAATATATTTTATTTTTTCTGGACAGAAGATTTTGATGGAGTGAAAGGTTCTCATGAGCCATATAAATATACTAACTTAAACTAACCAAAAAATGTATCTAGAAATATCAAACATTATAAGAAATTATTTTTTAAAATAAATTTAGTCAAATGATTAGAAGATCTAATTAATAATTCAACTCTAAATCATAATTTTTTTGGTCGGATCAACTCTAAATCTTATTGTCCTGATTATACGTTTATCTAGATAAAAAAATAACAAACGTCAATATTACTAGTTGATCAAACAAACTTTTCCAAATAGCTAAATATTTTATTAAACTATTTTTTAATAGAAATTTATTTTTGATAATAACATATTTTGGTATCATAAAATTTAAGTTATATATGGAAGATTATTAATTAAATTGATAAAAAAATAAATGGGAGAATTTCAAAAATATCTTTTAAATCAAATTTCTTTTAAAAATACTTTTTCGCTTTAACTTTTTTTTATAATGACATATTTAAGGAAAAAAAATACTCAAAAGGACATTTTTTTAATTACTCGAAACAAAAAAGTCCATCTTGCTGTGGCTTTAGTCCCCTTCGTCACATAAATTCTGCACTTCCTCCAGCTGGTTCTTAATTTAGATACCACCCACAAAAATTAGCTTATAATATATATTTATTTTCTTCCGCGTCTTCTTTTTCTTTCTTCTTCTACAGTTTTGTTTCCCAGACACGGCCAATTAGTTAATGTTTATTTTATAAAAAACTAGTTATAATTCGATTTTAATATTCACATAATACTGTATAATAAATTACCGAAATATAATTATGGATTGAATTGTTGATAAAAATCATTAAGTTGATTCCAATCTTTATTGTGATATTTGCAATAGTTATATTAATTAACTTCATTCCCCACCGCATGACTACGCAGTTTCTAAGTTGTATCGATTTATTTTATCTATTTTTTTCGTATAATATATAGTCATATTTATTTAAATATTAGTCCGACCAAACCTTTTTGACTTTGAGGCCCGCAGATTTCATTTTTGTCTTTACTCTGTTTTAAAAGCAAACACTTAGCTGTTTCCTTACTGTAAAATATTCAAACGCGTTCTTTTTGCCAAACTGGCAACCAATTAGGTTTATGTCTCTTTTTGTATATTTCCCTTTTTATCCCTCTCTTCTTCTCTCATATATATACAATTTTCATCAACACAAACTCATCAAGTATCAACTCACAATTCACAACTCATACACATAACTTTCTATCTCTAAGCTCTTATTTCTCATTTCTTAAAAGCTTTATTGGTTTTTTTACTTTGTTTCTAATACATTACAAAAATGGTGAACTTTGTGACAAGTTACTTCTTATTGTTCGCTGTTGCTTTTGTGTGTTTGGATGCGAAGACGGACACAACTCAAGATTTTACTTCGTTTCAGTACCACAAAGGAGCTCTCCTTAATGGAGATGTCTCCATCAATCTGATATGGTATGGTAAGTTCAAGCCTTCGCAACGTGCAATTATCACTGACTTTGTTGCTTCTCTCTCGTCTTCCCGGAGATCAACCGAGAGCCAAAGTCCCTCGGTTGCCACATGGTGGAAGACGGTGGAGAAATATTACCATGTCAACAAGATGATGAAGACTCGTGGACTCACTCACTCTATCCCTCGGAAAACAGATCCTGGACGAAGGATACTCAATGGGAAAATCTCTAACAGAGAAAAACATCAAAGCTTTGGCTGTGAAAGGTGGCCAAAGCTATGCGGTCAACGTTGTGTTGACTGCAGCTGATGTGACGGTTCAAGGGTTTTGCATGAACAAGTGTGGGTCTCACGGATTCGGTTCCGGTTCAGGTAAGAAAAGATCAAGATTTGCTTATATTTGGGTTGGGAACTCAGAAACGCAATGTCCAGGACAATGTGCTTGGCCTTTCCACAAGCCAGTTTACGGACCGCAAAGTCAACCACTTGTGGCTCCAAACAACGATGTTGGTTTAGATGGGATGGTGATTAACTTGGCAACTCTCATGGCTGGGACTGCAACAAACCCATTTGGAGATGGGTATTACCAAGGACCTAAAACCGCACCGCTTGATGCTGGATCAGCTTGTACTGGACTATTTGGAAAAGGTTCGTTTCCTGGTTATGCTGGAGAGTTGCTTATAGATGCAAAGACCGGTGGGAGTTATAACGTTAAGGGACTTAATGGAAGAAAATATTTGCTTCCGGCTTTGTTTGACCTTAAAACATCTGCTTGCTCGATGTTTTGATGATTTAACTTATTACTTTATTCAGTATACATCATTACTAGGCACGATATTCTTTTGTTTATAATATTTGTTCTTTTGGTGGTCTTCTTATTCTTTTTGTAACACGAATTAGTAATTGGATTATTTGATATTAAGTTTTCAGATCACGTGCCTATACATACTCGATTTAAAGTCTCTTGGAAAAATTAAATCAAACTTCACCTTTATGATGGTGAAACATATCCATATCTTCCATTATTTGCCTCTTATATCTTGCAGTACATTCTTTGATGAAACTCTTTATTTTATTCTTTCTTGGCACAATTGATGTGTTATATATATATATATATAGGATTGTCATATATATTACACAAATATATAATATTGGTATTAAAATATTTTGTTCAATAGTTATATATTTCATTTGCATATATATAAAACATGAAGAGCCAGAAACATGGATTACAGTGATATCGTATTTTCAGAAAACTTTTATCTATTTAAATTATTGTGATATATATAGTTTGTGAATTAGTTAAATTTATGATAAGTGATATATGATATGATTTTTCTATTTTATTACCAAGTGTTAATCCAATGAGTGTTTGATTCTAGGGATGTTATATTGTTAGGGTTCAGAAGGAAATTTGATTATGGATCAAATTGTTTATCAAAATATAACTTTTTTTGACAAAGGTGCCAAATAACTATATATATATGGCAATTTATATATTATTAATAATAAATCTTTAGGGAATGTATTAAATTGGAAAATAATGGTGAAATAGAGTTGGTCAAACTGATATTTTTCCCAACAACATGTTAATTAAAATTTAATCTGATTTATTGACCAATCTAAAAGGAAAACAATTTTACAAAATAAGTGGTCAAACATATTTAGAATATTGCTGTAAAATCATATAATTACTTGAATATTGCTCAAATTTGAAAATGACATAAATATGGTTGCTTTTTTAAGTACGAGCGTATCCATTTTTTTCTTGGTGATGACGCTAACATAAATAAGTCTATTCTAGCCAAATAAATCAGCGATAATACATCAACAACACATGACAAATTTTGTTATTATTTGGCTTAATGTTTTTCATTTTATAGATTAATTCTGTTTTTGGTAAATATATTTTAAAGGCGTAGTGAATTTGTTTTTTTTTTATATCAGATTAAATTTAATCCGATAGGTATACTATGAACTGAAAGATTTATTTGGTAGTGTACTAGATTTTTGTTTTGTTTGTTTGATAGAGTTGTTTTCGTTGGTAGATTTTTAATTTGTTGGCATATTTAATTGTGGATGCCAAATTTATTTAGGGTGTATAGATTTTATGTTTAGTGCAGTAAATTTCCATTTCGTTGGCAGATTTTTTTGTAAATTGGTGGATTTGTTTGATTACGTAATATATTTCTTTTGGATTACAGATTTAATCTGGTTGATATTCATTTTCAACTGGTATATATGTTTGCCTTTGCAGGTCTTTTTCATTTGCTAGTCTCTGATAACTGTGATCGCGATTAGCGACCAGCAACCGCGATTAAAAAATATTTTTTTTGTTTGTTTGACAGTAGTTTATGATCAGTCGCTGTGCTGTTCGTTTAATGGTCGCGCGACCAGCGACTCTTTTTTTATTTATGATAAAATTATTAATATTTACAAACAAAAAATAAAAATTGTATGGTAATTTAAATCATAAAATTTGATATTAATTAAACAAAATCAAATTCAAACATACATAAAAAAAATTTTTAACATAACAAAAATTTTATAAATAAAACACATAGAAATTCTTAGTAAGGTAATCGACGTCCTCTACTGATTTCACTTGTAAGTGTGTCTCGCAATCTTTCCATAATTATATCACCTGTTGCCTCATATGCAATATGTTCATTGTGATCACCATCATCATCATCATCATCATCATCATCATCATCATCATCATCATCATCATCATCTTCTCCTTCATCACCATTAGCCTGATAATGTTCTTCACTCTGCCAATGTAAAAAGTCATGATCCTCGATATGTGAATCACAGATGAAGTTATGTAGTGCCATTGTTGCTGTTACAATCTTACTCCACCTAGTCAAATCATATTTTGGATGCTTACGGTCCAAAATTCTCCACTTTACTTTCCATACTCCAAATAGCCGCTCAATCACTGATCTCAAACTTGAATGCTTCCGGTTGAACATCTCTCGCATGTTTGATGGTGGCCCTCCTCTAAAAAACTGATCAAGGTGATATCTAACCCTACGACGCAGACCAAGATACCATGTTCTTGTGGGATAATCAGAATCAACCAAAAAATACTTTCCATTTGGCGGATGTGGAAAAGAAGCTTCGTTTTTGGCACAATGAGTCAAAACCTTTGTATCGTGAGCTCTGCTTGGAACACCCACATATGCATATATGAACCTTATCTCGAAGTTACATGTAGCGAGAACATTAATTGTAGGCTCTAATTTTCTACCTCTGTAAGCTTCTGCATTTCTACTAGAAACCCAAACGGGATATGTGTTCCATCAAGTGCTCCAATACAATCTCTAAAATAGGGTTAATATCGACTATCATTCCTTAAAAGTGAGCTTACCCTTGTGAACTCGCCTTCTACATGTTTTATCGAATCTGCTGCATACCTAAGGATAACACTCAAAACTTCATCAAAGTTCCTTTTTACTGTATCCAAAGATTGTTGATATCTTTGAGCAATACTCCTCATAGTCTTATCTTGACCAACTACTTCAAGAAACATTGCTACCTCCTCCTCAACATAGACATTGTTACTCTCTTGTATTCCATATTGTGTAGTTAGCATCCTACACAATGTTCCAAATGTTCTCTGGTTCATTCGTATGATATCATGACAATGTTGATCTGATCCATACATGAGTTGTCGAACATGATGCCATCCTGCACCTTTGTGGGTTATATGGACCAATCTCTCAGCGTTAACCATTCTTAATAAATTCTCATCATCATCACCGTCGTCATCATCATCTTCCAACAACCATCTTATCTTCTGCAATACCATAATATAACATTGAAATAAATATCAAAATACTCATAATATGAATATTAAAATACTACAAAGTCAATGTAACATTAAAGTAGCCAAAAGTAAAATATTAGTCATAATCTTAAAACAAAGTCACTAAAATATCAATCATCAAGGTTGGTCCCTGTCCTATGCTCTAGATACAAAACCTGGTCATCTGGAGAGAAACCCTGTCGGTTTACTGCATCGGATAAGAGAAGATCAAGTAACGCACGATAAAATAGTGACCACTTCCTAACTCCACGCAACCCATTCAAAATATCTATTACTCGTGCTACACTAAATCTTTCCTCACGCTCTATCATCTGCTCCACCAGCTCATTCTTACGCGCAAAAATTGTAGTCCGTGCAACATATGTCTCATTAACCATGTCAATTTCCCTACGCTTTCTTTTTGATCCTGAACTTCCACCTCTACTTTGTGTTCCTATCACTGGTGGTGGTCTAATATCATTAGCAAAAGATTCAACTTCTTCATCATGTTCTGCAACAACTCTAGAATCCAAACTCGTTTCTCCTTGCTGAACGCTCCAGCCTTCAGCCCCAGTCACACAAACAACTCCAAACTCCTCTTCAAAGACATCCATGTTAGGAATCAAATTGTTCTTATATATTCTAGCATCATGCCATTCCTATAAAAATCATATAATAATCAAACTTTTATTAGAAAACAGTTAAGATTCAAATGATAATAATAGAAAATTTATATTTAAAATCTTACTAACCTTGATTCGTTTGCTCCACCAATCATCACACATATTCAATCTACCCAAATCATCATAACCAAGACCAGTTCTGTTATGAATCAACTTCTTTACTTTATTGTAAGTTCTTCTACAAACATCATATTTGTTCTTGAATTTCTCCCATACATATCTTTTCCCAAATCTCTGTTCAAACTTCGTTATGATGCATTCTTTTGCAGTTATATTTAATCCTATCTTCGTTTTGTTTCCTTTTCGTTTCTCATCCATAAAAAACTGAATAAAATAATGACATTCACCATCTATCCAATCACTTACATCATCGTTGTTCATCTTGTCCAAAATAGAAGAATAAAAAGTTCAGTTTGCAACCTGTGAGACAGCTGCAAATAGAAATCAGAGCAAAGGAACATCACACCAAAGACTCACGATGGGGCATCAAAATCATAATTACAAAGAGCAACTAAAACCTTCCACAAGGCTACAACACCCGCAACGATCGTTACTGTGGGCATAAGAGTTTCATTATTTAAATTCTTTTCATGATATAAATTAAGCCACCATCAAACAACCAGGAATTCAATACAGCTAACCAAAACCCAACACAACATAAACTCAAAAAGAAGAATCAAATTTCTTTAAGCTTCAAAGAAAGAGTTATTTGTTTTAAACACATAATAATGATCACGCTATGCACTACGGTTACATTATACACAATCGTAATATACACAATAATAACAGCTTCTACAAGTCTATTAATAATTATTAAACGTTTTATTGGACCTTAATTACCATTATGTATAAACCATTAAACTCACTTCTAATATCTATTGATCAGTAGAAATTCAAAACTTACTTTCTCGTAAAAGATCAACTCCTACAAAGTAAAAACCTCTGTACTATCCTCTTATGCCCATAATCGACTGAGAAAATCAAAGAGAAGTGAACTTGAGGAAGATTACCTCTGAAACAGAAGGATGACAAGAGGCAGTTTGAGATGCAGCTTCGTACACAAACACAAATAAAATTCAGCATCTGATAGAAAAAAAAAGAAGTAGAAAATTGCAGGATGAACAGAGTCTCAGGATTGCAGAGAACTAACCAGTAACTTGGATTTAAAGAAACTAATGTATTTCCATATAATTGATTTAAAACCTTAACAATCAGCATTCACTTATTAACTTCTGGACCTTAATTACCATTATGTATAAACCATTAAACTCACTTCTAATATCTATTGATCAGTAGAAATTCAAAACTTACTTTCTCGTAAAAGATCAACTCCTACAAAGTAAAAACCTCTGTACTATCCTCTTATGTCCATAATCGACTGAGAAAATCAAAGAGAAGTGAACTTGAGGAAGATTACCTCTGAAACAGAAGGATGACAAGAGGCAGTTTGAGATGCAGCTTCGTACACAAACACAAATAAAATTCAGCATCTGATAGAAAAAAAAAGAAGTAGAAAATTGCAGGATGAACAGAGTCTCGGAATTGCAGAGAACTAACCAGTAGCTTGGATTTAAAGAAACTAATGTATTTCCATATAATTGATTTAAAACCTTAACAATCAGCATTCACTTATTAACTTCTGGCCTCAAACAAGATAATATTAAGATTAAAGAGCAATAAATCATCTTAATAGATTAAAGAAGCACAGATGCATGTATATTCATATATATATATTTTTGTAAAGAAGGATGAGTTTTAGTATCTCACTTTAAGAAAGATGTTGCCATAAAACTTCCGGTTAGTGTTTTGCTGCACCAGAGAAATAGAGATAAAATATTGAAGATCTTAAGAGTACTGCATAGTCAAATTTTGATTTGGGAGGCGATGTAAAATCAATATTGGGAGAGAGAGAATGAATGAGAAACAATTCTAGGTACACAGAGAAAAAGGAAGAAAACTAAAAAGCAAATACAACATTCGTCTTTTCTACCAAGATCCAACAAAGATGAGAAGCAATATAAGGAAACCTCAAAAATCCAGAAAACCCCAGATGAGCAAAAATAAGTTTATGAAACTCAAACAATCACTAAGATCTTAAAATCCACAAAACGACAACAAAATTCTATAAGCCAGAGATAAGGATAAATACAACAACATGACTAATCCAAATCCTCACATAACAACCAACACTAACTCCTATTACTCAGCATATCCCATTGCAGAAAGATCATAAAACACAGAGATCTAAACAAAAGTTGAAAGAGCTCAAGAACCAGTGAAGGTACTAGAAGTGGAAAGACATCTACTAAAAGAAAGACACTTTCTCACACACAAAACAAAACCCAATAAGAATATGCAGAACCAACAATCGTTTATGGTTTCAGCTCGCAGATATGAATCGAAATTACAAATTTTTAAGCTTAAAAGAGTAAGTGAACAAGAGGAATCTAATAGTGATGACCTTACCAAAACCTGAAAGCTCCACGAGAAAAAGAAAAACAGTGACTGAGGTGAACTAAATATAGATGATGGAGATGTAAAAGCATGCAGATTCACAATATCAAAGTGAAAATCTAACTCATTGAAAGCAACAAAGAGATGCGGTTCTTAGGTTTGAGAGAACCACCTCAAAGTTGCAGAACAAAACGGTAGAGATGCGGTTTTTAGGTTTGAATCGAAGAAGGAGAAGAACAATTTCTCTTTTTAGGTTTAGGTTAATTTGTGAATTTACTAAAAATGAGGGTAAATTGGTGATTTTGAATTATAGTCGCCACAAGTCGCTATTTTAAACAGCGATTGAAAATTGTAATCACTGGTCGCTGCGATCGATCGCTGAACCAGCGACCACAAACATGTTTTGGTCGCGGTCGATGGTCGTGGTCGCCAGCGACCAGCAAACGAACAAGACCGTAGTATATTTCTTTGGAATTGGTAGATTTATTTTGGTTGCTTTATTGTTCAAGCCCCATTGCTTTGTTTTTTTTTGTGTGTGTGTCAAAGTTACTCAAATGTAAAAATGTTTAGCCTAAAAATGAGGAATTAAAACTAACACCTCTGACACTATACCAAACATTCATCTTTGTAATTTAAAGATGAAGAATCAAAACTAAGGAACATACTTGAATAAATTCCTAAGTTCTGCAAAATCTTCTAGATAAAGTAAGAAAATAGGCTTAGTGGAGGAATCCTCAATCATTTTCTTTACCTTCGAATAATTTGTCGCAAACTCCATTTTTATAATGAGCTTGGATAAGACATGGTCCAAAGTAGAATTTCCAACTCAGAGTGGAGTGAAGAGAAACTTCTCCTGATGCTTATTTCTCCATATTCACACCTCCTTTACTGTCAGAAAAAACAAACCATCCTAGGCTCGAAAAAGTCAGAATCCTTCCATGAAGCGTCTACCAGACATCTATATCCTGTAATAGCGACCACATAAGAATGTCGCCAGACATAAGAGTTATTTTCGTGTTCAGTGTCAAATGGTAAGTAGGACATAAGAGTTATTGTTGTATTCAGTATCAAATGATAAGTATTTTTAATTTATATACATTATAATTTTTGTAATATTATTATTAGTATAATATTATTTCTTTTGCATAAAGAAAAATTGAAGCGACCTGCTACAATCAGTGAAGTCTTCAAGAAGGTGTATACTAGGTCACTAGATCAAAGCTTTGTAGGTTAAAGAGCTTTTCCTTCAGCTATTTGTGAAAATCGTTTACATTACTTTTTCTTATAATTCATTACTAATTTCTAACTTTGTTTTTGTTTTTCAGTATATGTTGCATGACCGCAAAGGCAACATGTATGGACTAAAAAATCTTGGCTAGAGGTATCGTACCTCAAAGAACAAGGAGATCGCCTAATCTACTGTCACATATACGGTTCCATACTTCAAGATGCAGTTGACATCTACAAAGGAAGAGATGGAGAACTACAAGATCACTTATCTGATGCATCAGAATTACAAACTGCTACACTACCTGCAAGCAACAACTCATGTCTTTTCCTTATCACTTGACTGCTATGTCTCCTCCTCCTCCACTGCATGATGGTTCAGGGTCTTCTTCTCCACCTTGATCGACCAACTAATTCCCCGATATTACCAACTAACCTTGATTTTTTTTTTGTTTTTATTTGTTTTGAACAATGTATTTAAATTTTATGTTTCAAAATAATTCTGTATGGTAATATAATTTTATTTGAACACAATTAGCATTTCAAAACGATTATGTTTTGGTAATTAATAAAAAAACTGAAAATATAATAAAAGTGCAACTGAAAAGTACAACTAATCTGCAACTAAAAAGTGAGACTAGTCTATAACTAAAAAATAAGACTGTTTTGCAACTATTTAGTTAAGCTAATTTACAACTGACTACTGGACTGATTTGCAACTGAAAGGTGTAATTTGCTCAGTAGTCTTAAATTAGTCGCAAATTGAGACTAAAATATCAATTGAAATTGCACTTGCACTTTGGAACTGATATCGTGAGTCTCAAATCAGTCGCACTTTAGAGATTAAAGTGCGACAATTACAAAATGCGACCAAAATTTCACAACTATTTTAATGAGTCACACTTTAATCTCATTTACCGAAAATAAAATTGATTTGAAACTGATTGTATAATCGTAAATCACTACAAGAGAACATTAGTTTAGAGACCATATTTTACAACGTTTTTGGGACGTTGTAAAATAGGAAGGTATTTGCAACTTCTTTACGACGTTTAGAAAAAACGTCGTAAATGAGTTGTAAACGTACAACGAAAATAAACGTTGTAAACAAGTCGGTATTTTACGATTTTTTAACAACGTTTTCCCATTGCTTCAACAATTCGTTGTGAATAAGTCCCTAAGTTGCAACACTTTTACGACCTCTATAATTTACATCGAATTAACATCGAATGTCAAAGTAGGTATACACGTTTTTCTTGTTACGTAAAAGGTTTAAATAAAATTTAAACTTGGAGTTGTAAAGGCGTTGGTAAATTTAAAATTACGTTGTTAAAATGTCACTAATTTACAACTCTTTTACGACTAAACTGTTTACAACTACTTAAGGACGTAATTTCAAATTAGATATTTATGGTTAGGTACATGTGTTGTAATTTACTCGTAATTTGCGAGAAGTTGTAAAATCATCGTTAATTTTTTGCCTATTTAAGGAGGAAGACTCTCTTCATTAATCACAACATCAAAAAACAAAAAAAAAACGTGGTAGAGGAGAAAAAAAAAACGGTGTTGGGGAAAAATCCCAAAAATGTCTTTCGGTGGAGATATTTCGAGCAACGGAAGTGGATGTATATGCATAGAGATGCTGCCGGAATTGTGACAAAGGAGTTTACGAATGGGGTAGAAATATTCATGCACCAGGCTAGTCAAACCGAAATCACGGTTGAATCGGGTAAGATGTTCTGTCCTTGTCGGAAATGCAAAAATACGAAATTCGCCCGAGTAGAAACTGTTTGGAATCATATATTAAATAGAGGGTTTACACCGCATTATTACATTTGGTTTCACCATGGGGAAGGTGATAGCGGTTGTGGGAATGACGAAGCAAGTAGTAGTAATTTTAGGAATGTTGATGCTAAAATAGGTGAATCAAGTAATTTGCATGATGTTGGTTATCAGAATGAGATTCATGGGGTTGTAGAGCATGATATGATGCATGAAATGGTCACAAACGCATTTCAGGAAACTAATACTGATCAACCTATAGTTGTTGAGGCACCCAATTTAGATGCAAAAAGGTTTTATGGCATGCTAGATGCTGCAAACCAGCCTCTCTACGAGGGGTGTAGAGAAGGTCTGTCAAAATTATCATTGGCAGCTAGGATGATGAATATTAAAACAGAATGTAATTCATCTCAGTCATGCATAAATATGTTGACTGACTTGCTCAAAGAGTATTTGCCAGAAGACAATGTGTGTGCTGAATCATATTATGAGACGCAGAAATTGGTCTATGGTCTTGGGTTGCCGTGTGAAACCATTGATGTCTGTATAGATAATTGTATGATCTACTGGAAAGATGATGATGTGTTACAAGAATGTCGGTTCTGTAACAAGCCAAGATATAAGACACAAGGGAGTGGGCGTAAGAAGGTTCCGTATCAACGGATGTGGTATTTGCCAATATCTGATAGATTGAAGAGGTTATATCAGTCGGAGAGGACAGCAACTGCGATGAGATGGCATGCAGAGCATTCACAGACAGAAGGCGAGATTAATCATCCTTCAGATGCAAAGGCGTGGAAACATTTTAATACGGTACACAAAGATTTTGCTAGGAATATTAGGAATGTTTATCTTGCTCTATGCACCGATGGTTTTAGTCCGTTTGGAATGTCTGATAGACAATATTCTTTGTGGCCAGTAATCCTCACGCCTTATAACCTTCCTCCGGGAATGTGCATGGAAAAAGAATTTTTATTCCTAAGTATACTTGTTCCTGGTCCTAATCATCCGAAATGGTCTCTTGACGTGTTTTTGCAACCTTTGATTCCTGAGCTGAAACAGTTATGGACGCATGGGGTTCGAGCATATGATTGTTGTGCCCAAAAATTTTTTATGATGAAGGCGGTGTTTATGTGGACGATAAGTGATTTCCCTGCATACGGAATGTTATCTGGTTGGACAACACATGGGAGATTGGCTTGGCCATATTGCCTTGGGAGAACATATGCATTCCAACTGAAGCATGGTAGGAAGACGTCTTGGTTTGATTGTCATCGTCGATTTCTGCCAATTAACCATCCTTACCGAAGGAACACGACTTTGTTCAGGAGTAAAGTTAAGGTAAAGGATCCCCCACCATTGTATCTATCAGGAGAGGAGATCGAAGCAAATATGGATTATTATGGAGCTTTGGCTACTGCTCCTCGAGGGGGTAATTGACATGTTCCTAATAATATGCCGGATTATTACGGACGACATCATAATTGGCATAAGAAGAGTGTATTTTGGGAGCTGCCATATTGGAAAGATTTGTTGATTCGACATAATTTGGATGTGATGCACATCGAGAAGAATTTTTTTGAGAATATCATGCATACGATTTTGAACGTGGCTGGTAGGACAAAAGATAACAGGAATTCACGTTTAGACTTACCAGCTATTTGTTCAAGGAGTGAGTTGCATATCAAAAGTGACGGTAAAATTCCAGTTCCGATATTTAGGTTGTCATCTGAGGCAAAAACGGCATTATTCAATTGGGTGTCATCAGAGGTGAAGTTTCCTGATGGGTATGTTTCAAATCTCTCAAGATGTGTTGAGAAAGGGCAAAAGTTTACAAGGATGAAAAGTCATGATTGTCATGTGTTCATGCAACGACTACTACCCTTTGCTTTGGCGGAGTTGCTTCCAAAAAATGTACATGAAGCACTTGCAGGTATTTGTTTAACATACTATAGTAATGAATATAAACATATGTATATAACTCTTATATTGTAGGTATTGGAGCTTTTTTTAGAGATTTGAGTGCACGGACAATCACAGTAGAAAGTTTGGAACAACTTTCAACAAATATACCGCTATTGTTGTGCAACTTAGAGAAGATTTTCCCTCCTTCGTTCTTCGGTGTTATGGAACATCTGCCAGTGCACCTTCCTCACGAAGCACTCCTAGCAGGACCTGTTCATTTTCGATGGATGTACCCATTTTGAACGTTTTATGAAAACGCTTAAGGGCAAAGCAAAGAACATGTCAAAAGTCGAAGGGTCAATCGTTGCTGGTAGCCTCACGGAAGAAACGTCGCATTTCAAATCGTACTACTTTGCACCCACCGTTCACACACAGAAAAGAGCACCTAGAAGATATGATGACGGTGGTGTCGCCCAAACTTATGCAGTAGAGGGAGTTCCTGATATTTTTTCCCCAATTGGACGTCTCAGTGGAAAATTAAAAGAAGTTTGGTGGAGTAGTCCCGAAGACCGCCACGCGGCACACACATATATACTTCTGAATTGCACTGAAGTGCTTCCGTTTGAAAGGTATATATATATATATATATGTATTGTATATAGTTAATGAAATGTGTATTACTTTAAATTAACATATTTTTATATACATGTGTAGTTTATTTGTTAGTCAGGTAAAAGAAACTATTGAAGGAATTTCAGATGCAGAAGTACTTAAGCGGAAAGATATGCACTTCGCATTATGGTTGAAGGGCCAAGTAAGAGTGACTAATTTTAAATTAACATATTTCTAATTACGTTGTGATTAATTTTAAATTGTGTATACAGGTTGACTATGATGATCCATACTACCCACCATGGTTTCATGATTTGATCCAAGGTCCTGTTGCTAAGATAACAACAGCACCCATGTATTTCATCATAGGATACACATTTCACACCTTTGAGTACGGTGTCAGGCGTGCAACGACAAATTGGGGAGTATGTGTGAAAGGTGAAACTGATTTCTATGGGGTTTTGCAAGAGATTATCGAGGTGGAATTTGTGGGATTAGTTGGGTTACGAACTGTGCTATTCAAGTGTGACTGGTTTGATCCCGTAATCAACAGAGGTGTCCGTTACAACAAATTTGGAGTTGTGGACGTGAATGGGAGGAGAAGATACAACAAGTTTGAGCCTTTCGTCTTAGCATCGCAAGCAGAGCAAGTTAGCTTCATTCCATATCCAAGGATCAATGAGTCAGGCATCAATTGGTTAGCTACAGTGAAGATCACACCTCGTGGGCGAATTATTGGATGTGGAGATTTACCGTTGCAGGAAGAATCATGTTCAGTTATACAAGTGCCAGAGCAAGCTACAGAGCTAGTGATTCTTATCGATCCGGAAAACCGAGAGTATGAGGATCTCCCTGAAGAAGAAGTTGACGATGAGGAGGGTGACGAGTTTGCAGAAAGTGATAATCCAAGTAGTGGAAATGGTAGTAACGGTGAAGAATCTGATTGACACTACGGTTTTTACCGTATGAACAATTAATTTATTGTTGGAGGATTATCATGTATTTTACGTTATGTCAATCTTTTATAAATCATTTAAATTTAGTAAATTCATAAATCATTCAAAGTTTAATAAAACTAAGTTTTACATATCAATCAAAATTTTATCAATCTAAGATCTATAAATAAATCAACAATTCCGCAAAACACTTATGAAAAAACACTTAGAAAAAAAAATCAAAAAACGTCGTAAAGACGTTGGCGAACCAGAACGTCGTAAAGACGTTGCTAGTTGCCAACGTCTTTACGACGTTCTGTTTTTTTTTTTTTACTTTTTAACATTTGTAAATTTTGTATAATTTAAATCATACTCTTATAATTATACAAGAGTATGATTTAAATTATAAGAGTATGATTTAAATTATACAAAATTTAGAAATGAGAAATTTTTTTTAAAAAAACAGAACGTTGTAAGGTCGTTGGCAACTAGCAACGTCTTTACGACGTTCTGGTTCGCCAACGTCTTTACGACGTTCTGTTTTTTTTTTTTTTTTAATTTTTCTCATTTCTAAATTTTGTATAATTTAAATCACACTCTTATAATTTAAATCACACTCTTATAATTTAAATCATACTCTTATAATTATACAAAAGTATGATTTAAATTATAAGAGTGTGATTTAAATTATACAAAATTTAGAAATTAGAAAAATTAAAAAAAAAAAACAGAACGTCGTAAAGACGTTGGCGAACCAGAACGTCTTTACGACGTTTCGGGTCGCCAACGACCTTACAACGTTTCTTTGATTTGCGTAACGGGTATTTGAATTAAACATAACGTCTCAATGAATTGCACCGTAGTGGTACATTGAATCAACATTTGCCAACTTCTTTTCATCGAAAACGTTGTAAATTCGTCCCTAAATTTACAACTCTTTCACGACATTTCATGAATTCCCAACTCGTTTACAACTCCACCTTTTCCCTGTAAATACATCACCAATTTTGCAACATTATTCCATCATTCTCCATTCCACATTCTCTCTCTAAGGTATCACTCTCTCCCTTCTCTATACAATTTTTTTTTTGTTGCAAATTTAGGATTTAAAATTATGTAGGTTGTTTAGAAATGATGTAGTAGGTACGGAATTTAGAATTTAGGCTTTATATATTATTGTAGTATCCAACGTCTAATTTACGAAACATCGTTTTGTAGGTACAAATTATGGCACCCCGGAAGCATACACGTCGTGTCCACTATAGTGACATACTGCACGACACCGCATCATCTTCTACTTCCTTGGCTGTGCCAGAGACGCAGTCGCAGTCACATCATCAGAGTCATACACCCCCGGCTACTTCCCCAGCACCAGAAGTGGCCGTAGATCCCCCTCTGATGAATGCTGCGGTCCATCCAGACCTCTTGGTGCCGCCTGATGCACCTTACGCGCAGTACCGGGTTGAGGATATTCTCGTGGCACCAAACCGCAAGAATTTGCCGCATCTACACGTCGATCGTCCAACTGGAACCTATTGGTACATATTTAGTTTTATTTACATACTAAATTTAAGCATTTATAATTAAATAGCTAATAATATATATTAAAAAAAATTTCAGGTTCGGTATTGATAGCAAAGTGGGACGTAGCATCACGGAATGCATCAAAAGCTATTTCGTAGAGGCGACTCCAAATTGGAAATCAACACCCCATTACATTCGCATAACGTGGTTCAAGATTTTTGCGGTAATATTTTTTTTCATTAATTTTTATTATTCAACATATTATAATATATATTAAAAATTAATTAATTATTAAAACTACTAGCAACGTTGGAATTGTGATGTCTCTATCAACGAGACTGTCTGACATGAGTTCAACCGCAAAGCCATGAAGCGGCTTATTAACACAGTCTCGGACTGGAAAACCGAGTGGGAGGTGAAGGGAGATGCCGGGAAACCCACATTCATGACCAACGCTTGTTGGGATGGACTGAAGAATTACTGGATAGACCCTGTAGCTGTGAGGAGAGCTGCTCAGTGTTCCGCCTCCCGGAAGACGATTGGGCCCGACGGCTTACCAGTCGCAATGCCGCACACTGCATGCCAAATGCCTTTTGGCGGAGTGGCAATACAAATCGTAAGTATTTTTTTTAAAAAAATTTTCATTTATAATATTTATTAACATAAATTAATATTTAATTAAAAATTGAATTTTATTAGGCGGAAAAAACAGGACAGATTCCTACGCTTCCAGAACTCTATGCCGCAACCAATAAGAAGAAATCTAGCGTCTTCATCGATCCACGTTGTGAGCTGCTACATAGCCAGGTTGAAGCTGTGGTTCAGGAGCGTCAAACACAGCTTTCCCAGGAATCCACCGACGGTACTCCAGTCCAATTGAGTGCTCCGGAGATCAACGCAATTTATAAGCAGGTATTAAATTAAATACTTTAATTTAAATAATATTTTTTTCCTGACAAATCTTTTTTGTAGATCGCTCCAACAAAAAAGGGACGGATTATTGGCATAGGATCCACCCAAGATGTCCAGAGAGTCACTTCTAACTGGATTGGCGAAAACTCACTCCGTACTCAGTTGCAAGAATCTCGTGCGGAAATTGCTTCGCTAAAGCAAACGACAGATGATAAATTCGCAGCCATGGAATCCATGATGGATATTTTGGTTGCGGGCAATCCACATGCATCTGCGGCTTTGGAGCTTAGACGTCGCAACCTCGGGATTAGGCCTACGGAGAATGTCGAGGTCGATTTGAACGAGCGGGTGGCTGAAGATCAAGACGACCGTAGCTCTGACATGTTCGACGAATTACTTAGTTAAATATTTTGTAATTTGTAATTAAATTTTGTAAAAACATTTTAATTATATATTTTATATTATAATTTTATTTTAATTATTTCATATTTTTATTTTAAATACAAAAAAAATTAAATTTCACAATTTTTTTAAAAAAATACATAATAAATTTTAGTCCCTAAGTAGTTGTAAATTATTTCGTCTTTAAATAGTTGTAAACACTTTTCGTCTTTAAGTAGTTGTAAACAATTTCATCTTTAAGTAGTTGTAAAACTTTCGTCTTTACTTAGTTGTAAAGATTTCGACTTTAAAACGTTGTAAAAAAATCGACTCTAATTAGTTGTAAACTAAACGTTGTAAGGACGTTGCTAAGTTTACAATCAACTTACAACGTATATATTGGCATCGACTTTACAACGTACTACTACATTTACGAGGTTTTTACAACTCCCTTTTTACGACGTTTTAACAACGTTTTTTTTTTGCGTTGTTAACTTTTATAACGTTTTTACAACGTTTTGTACCTTACGACGTGCAAGAAACGACGTTTCACGCGGCGTCCCTAATACGTTGTAAAAGTCCTTTACAATGTTTTAGGGACGAAAATAGGAGTTGTAAAACACATGTTCTCTTGTAGTACGTTATTTTCTTGTAGTATTTACTGGACTATTTAGAAAAAGTTTGTTTCCTGGTTTTGCTGGAGACTTGTTTATGCGAAGACGTGGGAGTTATAACGTTAAGGGACTTAATGCAAGGAAATATTTGCATCCGGCTTTATGTGACCCTAAAACATCTGCTTGCTCCATGTTTTGATGAATAACTTATTACTTTATTTGTATACATTACTAGGGACGATATTCTTTTGTTTATAATTTTCTTCTTTTGGTCTTCTTATTCTTTTGTAACACGAAATAGTAATTGGGTAATTCGCTATTAAGTTTTCAGATCACGTGCCTACACATACTCAATTTATAGTCTCCAGAAGAAAAATCAAACTCCTCCTTTATGATGGTAAATATATCTTTATCTACTACTAAAAAAATTAAGTGAAAAACACTCAGCTACTTAGTTATTCCAATTTTTTTTTCCAATTTTATCCAAAAATTCGAGTATGTTTGAATATGTCCATATTTATGTTTAGCTTCCTATGTTTTATTTCGAATTCGGCTAGACCTTATGATCTAATAGAAAGGTTTTCAAGAAACACTATAAACATGTAACATTTTTTTTTGTGTGGTTTACATGAAACAATATATAACATATGTAACGATTTTAAAGATGAAATGATTGAACATGTAGATATATAGATATGATACAAATAGTGAAAATGATATCAGTGAGATGCAAAATCTGAAGCACAACTAAGAAAACATATATAAAAGTCATTCATAATCAGATCGCAGAAAATCGACTGATCGTTTAAAGAATACAAATTGTTATACAGTTAGAAAGATAGTTTTTATCATTATGCTAATGAGATTTGTAAACAATAATTGTAATTTAAATATTACATATCAAGAATGTTAATTTATATATTATTGCAGGCATGATTTTCTAAAATAATTATAATTATGCTTACTAATTTATCTACTATTACTATTTAACTACTGCAATATCACCGATTAAGTTTAGTATTCAATCGACCTCTATTGCGGATTTTTTTTCTAACGATATTCTTTGAATTGCTCAAAAAACTTCAACTGTTTTGTATAAACACAGTGCAAGTATATTTGTAAAGACATACACATTCGATATCTATATTGCTTTACATACCGGAATATTTGATATTTTGGTAAATAACAAACAATGTTTATATATTCAGATTGGCTCGCTGGTTTGCGATAAATTGCCAGCTTCAGAACTAAGACCAGTCTCTAAATTGAACTGGTCGGTTCATGCATGACTAGATGTTACAACAATAATTTATTCTATTTCATACAATAATACAAGTTAAATAACTTAATTCAGCAGTTTTGCAAAAGATAGCTAATATTATAATTTTCTTTTATAACTAAGAGGTCCTGTACCGAAGTGTATACGTACATTTCTTCAAAATAAAACCCAAACTATTTAATTTAATTTTTCTTTTAGAGAATAGATAATGCACAAATAGATTTGAACTCATAATTTATTTATTAGAGAAAACCATTAAACTACGGCCACTTAT
>JAKUCM010004156.1:0-18763 GCA_023374145.1 Lepidium sativum
AATAATTTTTTTGTCAATATTAAATCATAACGAAAAAGAAAGTGGCATTTAGTCTAATGACAGGTGGTAAGTCCACAAGAAACATGCGCATTTGCATATTCTGGGATCGAGTCCATTTACAAAAATTTGACTAATGGGCCAGCCTTTTGTAATCCAATATTAACAAAAAAAATTATAACAGAATAATTTAATAATTAATTTTTTATATAATAATATTAGAGCTTGATATTTGATTATATAAATGCGTATGTTTTTAATGTACTATACATCATCAAATTAAATGCCACTCAATTATTTTATTATATTAATTATTTTCACTAATTAATTGTAAAAGTTATTTGATAGATGGCTGTGAGTAAACTTGTCAAATGATCCGTTTTTGGAGTTAAAATCAGCGTAGCCGACAGAAGTCGACTACTAGAAAATTCAAATATAACAATTATTTAATTTGACAAAATCTTAATAACATATTTTGGGTTCAATTTTAGAATTCATGCTTCTTACATTAGTCTATGTATTGCTTTTCTTATATAAGAAATTACGATTTAAACTAAACAAATATTACAAGAAACAAAAAGAAGTATTTTTGGTGAAATAATTATTATATATGCATTTTTTTACTAAAGTTTGAGTTTAGAAAATAATGTAGTTCCGCATAGTATTATATATTTAGAGTTTTAAAAATTTGAATTATAGATCAAATCTCGTTGATTTAATTTGAGATGGAAAAATATGTTAGAAAAAATATTTCAATATCTTTTTTGCGGATTATCTTTTTTTTTCTTTCATCATATATAATAAAACCAAATAGTACAAAGTTTGGATACAAAAATCAACAGAAAACGATATTTTTCCGAAGATTAAACTCAAAAAAGGAAAACTAAATGAAACCTGAAAAGATTATACTAAGACACTTAAAAATAAGAACTTAATAATATGCTAATTCAGACCAATGATCGAAACTATCAAGAGACAACATTAAAAAAAATTTATAATATAATAAATTTCATAAATAAAGAACCGACTACTAAACTAGAAAGAAAAAATATATAACCAAAATTGCACAAAATTATAAAAAAAAAGTCGAGTATAGTTGAAAACGATATCTGAACAAACATAAAGACATTGTGATCACTATTTTACATAGAAGACTTTAGAAAAACAATTAAAAACCATATAAAACCCCTTTTTGAACTTTATGCAACTAATGAATATAATAAGAAAATAATAGATTACTCAATCTCATTGTTCACCTAAACTATACAAATGGTTTCTTAAGTAATCCATTTTCATTTACATTACACATTTCTTAAGCAATCAATCTTCACTAAGATTAGATTAGAGGTAATTTGGGTGAAAACAACACTCTTAATCCGACGACATGCCGACACGAATAAATGGTGGTCCTACAAATTAAAAAGAAAAAAAGTGGGCACAAAAATCAAATTACAAGAGACAAGCCGACTTAATTTTGGCCTTTATAAAATTAAATAAATATAGATAAAACACATTGTTATGATTGAAATATATATACTTCGGACATTTTATCAACCAAGAGAAACTGACTATTTTTCAAAACCCTAAAAACATTGAGATAATTCTTAATATATATATATATATATATGAAAAAATGTCATTTTAACTCTTACATCACAAAAAGGTAGAAAAAACATTCAATTTTTATGTAATCTTCTTTTTGTCATAATCATTTTAAACATTCTATTTATCTAAACTTTAGATATAAATCGTTTACTTTGTTAACTAAACCAAATTAGATTCATTGTTGAACGATTTAACAGAATTATTAATTATATGTTAATGAAACTTAGGACTAACAATATTTTGTGTTGAAAGGATTAATAAGTTCTGTTAAGTCGTTTAACAACAAAGGCAATTTGGATTTAGTCAATAAAAATATGATTTACATCAAAAACAACATAATTTTTTTTTAAATAACTATATAAAAGTTGAATGTTTTGTCTAACTTTCTATAATGTGAAGGGTAAAATGATATTTTTTACACATAAATTATAGTTTAAACCAATTTTTTTGGTGATAGACATGATTAAAGGGAACTGCAGTCACATCTTCTACTTCCTTAATTTAATCAAATAAATAAGTGTTTGAACTATAGTGTATGTTCACTTCTCCATATATATCTTTCTTAAATTATGTATTGTTTTATTTTGGTTGTTGTTAGGTTTTGCTTCATGGTTTGTTATGTTTTTGTACTTGGATGCGTTTGATTAATCAAAAAATTTAGTGACAAAAAAAGAAAAGTGTTTGGACCACAAGAATCCCTGTTCAACTATCTATAATATGGGCAGAAGAAATTAACAATTGAAATGAATTATGATTTTGCAAAACTAGTTGAAATTAACATACAGCTAAAAATAAAAACATATCTTGTTACTTTGACAAGATTTCTTTTGTGTTTGTGCTTTGACAACAATTTTTTTTTGTCAACGACAAATTTTATTGGGTCACAACTGGCCGGTCCAATTGTCAAATTCTTATATAATGTATGCGGAGAGACTCGATCCCTGGTTGTGCAAAATGAATTGTTTTATGTGGACTTACCATCTGCTACTAGACTAAGAGTCGTTTGCGACAATAATTAGAATTAGAGATTTATATAAGAATAACTTTATTTTATTTTGATAAAAAAAAAGGAAGACATCATATAAAAATAAATTGAAAATGACTTTGTTAGGCAATTCAATACCATTATGCTAGGATCAGAGTCAAGTGTTGAGAGTTGAGACATGTCAACTTTAACTATTTGAGTTTTTTTTTTTTTTATCATGACACTGCTTTATTGTCAGATACGATTATCTGAGTATTATATACAAATTCATACAATGTACCTGCTACTTCAAGTACATTTTATTAGCCTATATATATGTAATGTGAATTTTAAAAGTGATTCAACTCATGCATACATATATTTTCCATAATTGTTCGAACTGTTTGAATTATGAATTAGATATTATTAATTTATCTTATAAAAAGATTTGAGTAAAATTTTTTTATCAATAATCGGATCAATCCATAGTCAATCATCTAAGCTTTTAAATATCTAAAAATATATATAGAGTTAACACGAATACTTGGACTCCAATTCGAGTGAGAAAACAACAGAAATGACACTTAACCACTTGACAAAAAAACACGATTTGAATATAGTTAGTTAAAACAAGAGAACAGTATGAAATCATAGTGGTTATTATAGTCACACATTATCATTTATGTTTATAGTGGAGAAGAAGTAATTAGAAACCTATACTTATATGTGAGTTCATACGCTTAGATATATAAAACAAAAATGATATCAACATAAACACACTTTGAAGGAAATTTGTAAAACACATTAAGTACAACAAACTTCAAAAAATAGTCTACAAATCTAAGTATACATAGTATAGTATCTCTGTTTATTGTCCTGCTTTCAGAACCCAAAAAAATCTATCTTGTTTGATACATTTTCTCCATTTTAATATTGTATGATTCACCAAAGATTTGCAAATTTGATAACCAATCAAGTATGAGTTTATATCCGGAACAATCGATCCAGTTATGTACAAGAAAACAAAATCACTAAGATATCATCATGATCCATAGTCATATATATACATATTTCTGGAATTCTACGAATCAGCAGCATTGAAGGACAGTCTCATACTTTGATCTTTACATAAACAAAACTAAGATTCAATTCATGAAGTTTCTCATGAAATCAAAACATAAGATCTCATATGATCTTTAGATAAAGAAATTTGAGAATCTATTCATGAAGTTTATTCATGCAATCAAGAGAAAAGTGACAATCAATCATAAGATAAAAATTGGATAGAGACAGTAACAAAAACCCTAATCTCAAAATTCAACAACGCACTAAGTGCCCTAATTCAACAACTCACTCCAAAATACAAATGTGACTTAAATTATTGACAAGGATCTGTCTATTGATATCTTAAAAACTCGAAAACATTAGATTAGATTAACAAATCATCTCAAACAAGTCATAATCAATCAAGAGAAAGAAACAAAAGATAATTTGCATAAAACTTCAAAACAAGAAATTAAACAGATTGATAACAATAGATCAATAGCTCCACAAGCTATCTCCATCAGAATTCTCCGGGGAATCACCTGAAGGAGGAGATCCTAACCACGGTGGAGCCACCATCATTCCCTTAGCCATATCAGCTATTAAACCAGGCATGTTTAGTAACTCATCTTCATCTTCAAACTGTGTAGTTGAAGATCCGGCTATATCGAAAGCTTCTTCTTCTTTCTTTTCACTTTCCCTTGCAGTTGCGGCTGCTGCTCCTACAGATGCAGCAGCTGCGGCTGCAGCACATCTGATATGTGCCGGAGAAGAAGAAAGAGGAAGAGAGTAAGAGTTGACGGAATCCGGGAAGTTTAAGATCGTGTCTCTTCCTTTAAGAGCTAAAGCAGCCACATCATAAGCAGCAGCAGCCATTTCCGGCGTCGGATAAGTTCCAAGCCAGACACGTGTCGGTTTCTTAGGCTCTCGGATCTCAGACACCCATTTACCACTCCGGCATCGAATTCCCCGGTAAACCGGATGTTTTTTAGGGCGAGAGATGTCGGAGGCCATTGAAGTGTTGAAGTCATTACAACTTGTAGTAGAAGTAGCAGCCGCAAAAGAAACAATAGAAGTAGTAAGTGGACACAGCTTTAGACACGTGTCAGAATCTGAGAGCTTATTACCGCACGTGCGAACTGGCAGAACAGTAACTGACGATGAAGAAGCTTGGCTTATAGCTTTAGGTTCAGTGATAGACTTGTTAGAATCAGCCATAAATAATAAGTATTAATTAAAGTATAAAATGTGAAGTTTTCCTTTTTTATATATAGTAAATAATATAGAGAGAGATATATGTAGAAATGAGATAAATTAGGGTTACAAATGATGAGAAAATTAAGGTTTTTTTATATAGGAGATTAAAGTGCGTGGCTATTGCGTGGGGCTTGCTTAAAGTGTGTTTTGTTTGTGTTTATGAATTTGTGTAATTTGTGTTTGTGTTTGGTGTAATTTGTGGTTTTTGTTCACGACAAATTATATTGGGTCACAATTGGCCGGTTTAATAGCCAAATTCTTACATAATGTAGGCGGAAGGACTCAAATCTCTGGTTATGTAAATGAGTTGCCTTATTTGGACTTACCGTCTGTCACTAGGCTAAGAAGGCTAAAAATCATTTGCATATAATTTATGTTATTTCTGTATAAATCTTTTTTCTTTTTAACCTTTATTGATTCTAATGAAGATGGATACAGACACTTGTACGCGTTGCGGCGACGATTTTTTCTCACTAAAACACAATAATGTTTCGAAACCCCTAATATTTTAAAAGATACTATATTTTTTTCATTAAAACTTGAGAGTATAATTCATTTCATATTTCAAAAAAAAAATTATCATAATTATTTCATAAATCAAATTTTATTACATAAAATTACACGATTACTTGAAATTGAAATTTTATTGAAAAGATTGCATATTGCAGATTAAATTACAGATTTAATATTCAAGTTTAATTATTATATGATAGAATTTATTTAAGTTTTTAAAATGTTTTATTCTATATATTACAAGCATGTCAAAAAAAAAATTTTATCAAAAAAAAAGAAAAAAAAACTTTTTTTTTATCAACATATAACTAATACCAACTTTTTATTATTCTTTAAATATGCGATGCATTATTGGAATATTCTGTCAATATTCCATTGACCTGAGGTTATATATTCTGTCAATATTCCATTATTGAAAACAAAATAATTATATACATAAAGATATGTTTTTCCATATAAGTCTACAACATTTGGAAAATGCATATTTTTATATATATAGAAATTAGTTTTCTTTTTAGCAAAGATATATTGGGTCCTATAGTGAGGCCCAATAGCTTATTACAGCCAAATCCAAAATCATGGCCCAACAGGAATAAAGAAGCGTTTCTTATTAATTTACTTTTTTATTATTTGTCATTGGTAATATTATATTATTTTAATGAATTAAGAACGTTAAGACGGATGGCATTTAGTCAAGTGGCAGATGGTAAGTTCACAAGAGCTATGCGCATTTGCACATCCTGGGATCGAGTTCTTTTTTGCATTTGCAAGAACTTGGTTAATGGGCCGGTTATTTGTGGCCCAATGTGACAAAAAAAAAAATCATTAAAGCAGCTCATTTGCACAAACACGGATCGAGTGATTTGGCTACATTATATAAAAATTTGCCTATTGGGCCTGCCAGTTGTGGTCCAACAAAAATCAGAGAGCGACTGAGAGTAAACTACTCCGGATTCTCCATAGTTTTCCGGATCACAAGTAAACCATCTCACATTTTGTTTATTCTAGTTGTCTTGGTGTGTTCTTTGTGATAGATCTAAGAATCGATTTCCAAAGTTTATGTTGTTCCGTTTATGGGTTTCATCGATTAAAGGAAGAGTTATTAAAATCCAAATTTGCAGGAATTTTGTAAATCAAGAGGCTTTGATGACTTGTTGACTTTCTTTTACTGTTCATGTTCATGTGTGGATTTCTTTTTTTGATCCTATAAGTTCAGGATGAGTTCTAGGGATGGTCCAAAGTCCAACAGTTGGCGAAAGGTTTTGCAGAAACGAAACTGGCTCCTTCACAAGATGATGGAGGAGATTGGGAGGTCATTTCCAAAAAGACTAAGAAGAAACCTGGAAATGCTTCCGGAAACTCTTGGGTTTCTCAGACTTCCAACCCTCCTAGAGCTTGGGGTGGTCACCAACAAGGAAGGGGTTATAACCTTGCTTTGGGAACACAAGGTACTGTTGGTCGTGGGCAGCCATTGAACAGCAGAGGATATGATAACAACGTTGTGGCTGCCCCATCTGTGACTTGCCCTCCATTGGTAGGAGGATGGAATTGGCAGGCTAGAGCAGGTTCAGCTCACCAGACCGTTAACCAGGAGGTCTCAGACTTGGATGATGATGTGGATAATGCTTCTGAAGAAGAGGATGATTCTGATGCTTCGGATGACTCTGATGAAGACCTTGCGAGTGATGATTATGACTCAGATGTGAGTCAAAAAGCCATGGGTCACGGAAGCAGAATAAATGGTTCAAAAGGTTTTTTGAAAGCTTGGACATCTTGTCAATTGAGCAGATAAATGAACCACAGAGGCAGTGGCATTGTCCAGCTTGTCAGAATGGTCTGGTGCCATTGACTGGTATAACCTGCAGCCTCTTATAGCTCATGCAAGGAAAAAGGGAGCTAGACGAGTCAAGCTCCATAGAGAATTGGCTGAAGTTCTAGACAAGGATCTGCAGATTAGAGGAGCATCTGTCATTCCGTTTGGTGAAATTTACGGGCAGTGGAAAGGCTTGGCTGAGGAGGAAAAGGATCACGAAATTGTCTGGCCTCCAATGGTCATCATAATGAATACTAGGCTCGACAAAGAAGACAATGATAAGGTGAACTTCTCTGTTTTTTGCCATTTTTCTTTCCTTTATTGATTTCCTTATTTCTGATCATTAAGTTTTTTGTTTCAGTGGCTTGGTATGGGCAACCAGGAGCTGCTGGACTACTTTATCAAGTATGATGCTCTCAGAGCACGTCATTCTTATGGACCACAGGGACATCGTGGGATGAGTGCTTTGATATTTGAGAGCAATGCCACTGGCTTTATTGAAGCTGAACGCCTCCACAGGGAATTAGCTGAGCAAGGTTTAGATAGAAACGCCTGGGCTCGTCGCCGCAATCTGTTTTCTGGAGGTGGTGTTCGCCAACTATTTGGCTTCCTTGCAACCAAGGAAGACCTGGACATATTCAATCAACACTGTCATGGTTCTCTTTCAATATTTGTCATGGGAATATAGAGTTTTGTTGGCCCTTGTGATCTTACGTATTTATCTATGATCTATTAGGCAAAACGAGGCTGAAATTTGATATGAAATCTTATCAAGAAATGGTTGTAAAAGAGCTAAGGCAGATGTCTGAGGATAATCAGCAGCTGAACTATGTGAAAAACAAGCTCACAAAAGAGCACAGACAGCGTAAGGAGCTTCAAGAGTCTATAGAAGTTATGGGTGAGAAGCTGCGGAAAACTGCAGAGGACAATCGTATTGTGCGACAGAGAACGAAGATGCAGCATGAACAGAACAGAGAAGAGGTATGTCTCTTCCTCAAAAACACACAAACTTGTAATTATGTATTTACCAGACTGATTCACCTTTTTGATTAACGTCTCCAAAATAAAACCCGCTAAAAATATGGATGCGCAAGATAGGTTTTTCAAAGAATCAATCAAACAGATACATAAGAAAAGAGATGCAAAGGAGGAGAATTTCGAGATGTTGCAGTAGCAGGAGCGTGCTAAGGTTCAGCAGAAGACCACTCATCCCTCTAGCAACGATGATTACCGAAAGAGGTATTCTTACTTATCATAATCCTGCTTTTTTTTATTTCAGACACAAAGTGTAAACTAATGTTTTGATTCTTCTGTAGAGCTGAGGAGGTTTCAAGCTTCATAAAGTCTCAAGAGAAAGATATGGAGAAGTTTGTGGATGAGAGGGAGAAGCTGATAAAAGAGCAAGAGAAGAAGATGACAGAGATAAAGATGAGGCATTACGAGGAGATGCTTGATTTGGAGAGAGAGTTTGATGAGGCTTTGGAACAGCTCATGAACAAGCATGGGCTTCACGAAGCAGATGACTGAGACCAGTCTGTTCACAAAACTAGTTTTTGTGTCTGTGAATATGAGGAGATCCTAACAAAGAAAACAAAACTTTGTTCTCCATTCTTGTAGGGAAAATCTAATAGACTGTGTTAAGATGGTCGCAGTACTCTAGTTTAATATATATGCTACATACTCAACTAAAAAGTGAACCTGAAGCAGACGCGCAAGTAACACTTACTTGACAGAATTAAGCATTTACTCCAACAAATAAATGATTTTGCTATTGTCCTGACCCCAGTGTGTCTGCTTTCTATGACTCATTACATTATTATTAATTATTTTGTTTCATTTCTTATTGCTTTTCTGAATTTTTTCGAAGAAAAGATAATTGACTTCTAAGTAACACAATATGAAACGGTGTTACGAGCGATGGAGTCTTTATGGCATTACAAATTATGAAAGTGGAGTTTTCGATAGATTATGGGTCAGTGTTGCAGATTTTCGAACAACTAAAGGAGTGGCCAGCTTTTCGTCCTTATCAAGAGGAGTTCATGAGATTGAACTCTCTTTTTACGGTTTTCTCTTTATCAGTTCTCTCGAGATCTCTCAGTTATAAAGCAGATTCCCTAACTCGTCAATCGATTGTTTATGTAAACTTGTTGTAAAACTTGTATGTGATTTTTATTATATAACATATGCTGTTGAAAAAAAAAGTAACACAATATGAAGAAAAAAAAAAACATACTTTTGTCTTTTTTCTTAAAACGTTGTGAGCACCTAAAACATGTGTGTCATTATATCACACACACAATAAACACTTCTTCAAGACTTTAACATTTTCTCTTATTTCTACTATTCTTCTTTTGAGTACTCAGAATGTATCTATCATCACTGGTTTTGTAGTTTACCTATACTTTGAACTCGTATAGAAAATAAAATAATTTTTAAATAACAACCTAACTGAATTTATAACAACTTTATTTTTTCCAAAAGTTATTAGAAATCTATACACGAAAATTATGTTTAAACCTTGTTTTTTTCCTTCTAATTATAAGAACACATTATCTATGGCCTTTGGAACCATTTTAATGATCCAATCCAAGTGACCTCACTTCACTCGGCTTAAATATTTTCTACGTGGTTTCGCCTTGTACGGACTTGTCCTCCTCCCGACCTTGTCTTGTAAGGGCACGGCTTAGCTTGGCTTGAGTTCGGTCTTGGCTCCTAAAGTCATATAGGGTTTGCTATAAGATTCTATGAAGAGCTTGTGACCAAGACCTTAGTTCATGCAACCTAGGATTTCTCCACGCGACCTCGGCTTAGCTTGGCTTGAGTTTGGTCTTGGCTCTTCTCCATGCGCCTTATCTTTCTAAGTTTGGCTCTGGTTGATTTCCATGCGGACAAATACTATTCAATAAACTAGCAAATTTTCTTCTTGTCTCTACTTCTCTTCTCTTTTATGAACAATATATTAAGGTTTTGAATGGTTGCTAGTTTTTCATTACTTTTTAGATTTCAGATTTTAGTTTTTTTTTTTATTTTTTTTTTAAACCCAAAAGTTGGTTTTGCTTTTAGACAAAAAATGGTTAACAACTAGGTTTTGACAAGACAAAAACTAGAAACTACACTAAAAACACCTCTCATAAATTCCATCTTAGTCCAAAGTTTTTTTTTTTGTCAACAACAAATTATATTGGGACACAACTGGCCGGTCCAATAGCCAAATTCCTACATAATGTAGGCGGGGGAACTCGATCTCTGGTTGTGCAATAGTCCAAGGTTTTATTATCTAAAACCAAACATAAATTGGTTTCTCCACTAGAAAAACATATATAAGACAAAAGCTTTCCAAAGGCCTGCAATTTCTTCATTAGATTTAGCTTAGTGATTAGCAAAACAAACATAACAAAACTATTGAATTGTGTCCACAACTTCGGTAATGTTAACAATGGCTTGGCTAAAAAACCCCAAAACATTTACGATCAAAAAGTGAAACGTACGTAAGAGTTGATCACATTTTAGTATTTTTATTCTCCTGATTCTTATTGTTTTAACGCTCTTTTAAGTAAATAAATAGATATTATTAGTGTTTTGTAATGATGAATAATTATAAAATATCGATAAATAATATATATTTACAAAACATTAAATTTCAAGAGGCGGAGTATTTTGATTTTTTAACTATTTATTGTTTATTTTCATAAAAATATCTCTAAAATTTATTATGTAGAATTATGCATCTTAGGCTTAGGTATAAAAAGCGATACCCGAAACCCGAACCGAAACCGATTCGAAAAAGAGGAACAAAACCCAAACCGAACCCGAAAAAATATTTTAATGGATCCTATATTTATATACCCGAAAATCGAACCCGAACCCGAACCGGAACCGAACTAAAAACTGAACGGGTACCCGATATATTTTAGTTAAATTTAAGTCTTTATATACTTATTTCTATTAAATATTTACTTATTTTAAGTTTTTATATAGATTTATATATAAATACCCGAACTCGATCTATACATGAACCAAACCCGACTCAAAAATAGAAATCCCCAAATGGATCCTAAATCAATAGAATTGAAAATCTGAAACCCGAAAAGATCTGAACCAAACTCGAACGGGTACCCGAACGGCCAATAAGATGAATATTGACAACTTGGGAAAAACTCTTTTCCCCAAAATTTTCATAAATTCCATTTGTAGATAAGTTTGGAAATGCATATTACATTATATAGTCCAACCAAAATAAAACATTGATTAAAAACAGTTTCTTAGAATTTAAATATAAAAGAAAAAATTGTTAGCTGAACATATAATTTGAGCTGGAACCAATAAATGCTTATAATTAAAAATAAAGATTTATATATATATAAGAGGTATTTAGATGCCAGCATGGCACAGGCAAATCTATATCATGTCCTTCGCGCGTCCCATTCGCATTTTGTGGGTCCCATTTTCACCTGGTGGGTCCCAAAACCAACGCCTATATAGTCTTCTTCTTCACTCACTCACTACCATAAAAACAGAGCTCACTCTCTTCACTTACTTTCACTTCGATCAGGAGATTCAGTTAATATCAATCCAAGGTAAGTTCAGCTATTTCTTATACTACATTCAACGGTTTTCAGTGAAATCAGTTAAAGTTTTGACTTTTTTTCTTCTTTTGCATCATCACTCTGTTTTCATATATGTTTCAAACTCAGATAAATCGTAGATTAGAGTTAGTAATTTAAACCTATTTTAAAGATTCATTGAAATTCAGATTACTGATTGATTTCTACTTCCAATTCGTCGAAATTTTGGACCTTTTTATCTCAATCTTACTTAATTTTTCCATTTTGCTCTGTTTTAAACTATATCTCACACTGAAATTAAGCTTGGTTTTCAGTTTCAATTTGAATAACTCAATATGATGATGATTTGTGTAAAGTGTTAAGTATTAAACCAATTTTAACTCAAAATTTTGGATTTTTTTGCTGTTTTTACTTATGTGCTCTGTTTCATCTAAACCAGATCGGAAAAAAATGGAAAACGACGATATCATTGTGGCGGAGATGAAGCCAAAGAAGAGAGCCGGAAGAAGAATCTTCAAAGAGACACGTCATCCAGTTTACAGAGGAGTTCGACGAAGGAACGGAGACAAATGGGTTTGTGAAGTTCGAGAACCAATTCATCAACGTCGAATCTGGGCTCGGGAACTTATCCCAACGGCTGAGATGGCAGCACGAGCTCACGACGTGGCGGTTCTCGCTTTTGCGCGGGAGATCCGGCGTGTTTGAATTTCGCCGATTCTGCTTGGCGATTACCGGTCCTCGGAATCGACTGATCCGGATACAATCCGACGCACTGCGGCTGAAGCAGCTGAGATTTTTTAGACCTCCGGAGTTTTAGTACCGGAATTACGGTTTTTACCTTCGTCTAGTGAGTTTTTCCACGGCGGAGGGACGGTGAAGGGAGTCGCCCGGAATGTTGATGAGGCTCGCGGAGGAGCCGTTAATGTCGCCGCCGAGACCATACATTGATATAGATATGAATTCAAATGTGGACTGTTGAAGAAGAAATGTGTTATGAAGAATTGTCACTTTGGAGTTACTAATGAAATGTATGTAAGTTTGAATTTTCCCGGGGTTTTTAGAGGTTTTTAAGATCCTCTGAGGGAAATAGAAGGTTCTAAGATTAAATAATTTTGTACAAAAGATTCTTGGAATCTTTGGTGTTGTGTTTTTTTTTTTGGTTTTTTTTGTGAAGCAAAATTTGTAATTTGCAAAAATAATTATGGGACTGATGTTATAAGCCCCAATGTGTTTTTTTTTTTTCTGGGTTACCAAAATGTCTTAATTAGTATGTAATGTGTAGAAGTTTTATTAAAAAAATAATCTTAATATTATTGTCAGATTTTTATATGTTAATTAAAATTTATGCTATGTAAAATTATTCATTACATTCTTCAATTAACTTTGAGGAAACAAAATTTTTCTGGTTCAGTTCGAAAATAATGGGGCTTCAAAGATTTTTATCAGGGCCCATTAAGGATTTTTTTTTTTGTCTTTTTTCTTGTTATGGTTTTCTAATTATTGAAAAATGTGTATTCATCTCTGTCTCTTCAAAATCTGTTTCTTCTGATTGTTTTTTTTCTTTGCTATTTTTCAGCTTTCCTGTGAGCTATGTTGGAGAATCTTATGTTTTTCCGAATTTTTTTTAAAATAAAAAATGTATAATAAAGTTGTTTTTAACTTTTAACCGATACAAAATTACGTATATATATATATATATATAATATTTTATGAGTGCAAAAAAAATCATATGATCATAGTTCATAATAAATACTAGTAATATGCTTTTTATTTTCACTTTTTTTAATGACTAAATGATCCAATGGTGGATCATCACACGAGAGACAATAATATAGGATATTGGTACAAGTCTAGATTTTCACGTTATGGATATTTTTTATTAAATAAGACTTTCATGAAGAAAAAAAAAGTACTGTATAACCTTTTGCAGAAAGTTTGTCCCCTATAAAGCGACTTTAAAACAATAGCATTTCTTTTTGCCGTTTATGAAGATTTTTCTTATGTATGGATTTCATTTTTGATTAATAAACAAAAAATTCAATAACATAAACCGGCAAAAAAAAAAACAAATAGCATCTACGCTAGTGGCAGGCGGCAAGTCCACTTAAGACATCACATTTTACATAACCCCGGGATCGAGTCCACATGCCTACATTATGTAGAAATTTGACTATTGGGGCCGGCCAGTTGTGGCCCAATATAATCTGCCGTTGAAAAAAAAAACGGGGTAAAAAAAATTGTAAGGGTGTTGTTAACTAAGAAACATCATACATTCTTTTTTAACTTAGCAATTTTTTTTCTGTCGACAACAAATTCTTACTGAATATAGATAAAAAAAAAAACTTGATATTTAATTGTGCAAATAAGCTGGCTTATGTGGACGTACCAATTTCATTATTAACAGTTATCACGATTATTTACCCATATTAGATCATTATCAACCATTTACCTCGTTGCTAGTTACTTAATTTCACATAACATTTGTAATATCTATTCTTTTTTGTCACAAGTAATTTCTACCTAAATCTTAACACATAATAAATATTTTTTTTGTCAATAATTAAACCAATTGTATTCACAATTTAAATTATAAATCTAATTACGCGACTATTTAAATTTTTAATTCTGACCAAAACAATTTACTTAATCATATTACGAAAATATTATAAAATCATTTATTGTCTATCTCTTCTAACAATTTGGTATTTTCCAATCCAATACAATTTGGATTGCTTTCCTGAAGAGAAGTTACTTGTTTTTCTTTCGAGTAATGATGTATTTAAATATTTTTTAATTAGTAGTAAAAAAATAACTTCTTTAATTATTCGTTTTTAATATCAGTGGACCCAATAATTATAAATAGTTTATTTTTGTGCGGCGATTTGGTAATCACTAAAAACAGTTTTTTTATTCTATTGGCTATTTTTCTTGTCAGAGGATTAGCCACTAATTTACTGGTTTTTATACTTAGACGTTTCGAATTCCCACTTCTCATTGATTTTAGAAATGTTCAACTTTGTTTTTTATTTATTTTTTTATTTAACTCGTCCAAGAAGATTATTTTTTTTTTTCAACGGTAGATTATATTGGGTCACAACTGACCCGACCTAATAACCAAATTTTTACATAATATAGACATGTAGATTTTGATTCCGGGTTATGCAAATACGCTGTCTTAAGTGGACTTACTGCCTACCACTATGCTAAATGTCATTTGCTCTTACTTTTGTTCAAGTTAATATTATGATAGTTGATAATTAGACGTTTTTTAACATGAGAATGAGAAGTAGATGAAAAACAAAGTTATTCCTCAATGTATGACAATTTAAAAATTGTGTTATATTAGTATTAAACATGAAAAAGTAATTTTGTTATAGTGTCACGTTACATCAGTAGAAAATACTCCATTTTTTTTTTTACCTTTAAATATTTTCTCTAGTATCTTCATCTCTTCATCATATATTGCTAGATTTTTTTAAAATCTAGTATGCTAAAAATATGACAAATTTTCCTTCAGTTTTCTTTGTATATATTCCAAAAACATTCAATCCACACAAAGACTTTGAATGGAAGGTAGACTAAAATACAGATTAAATGTAGTGTAGTTTTATCTGTAATTTCAATTACCATTCATTCTTTTTTTTTTTGCAGGAGAAAAAAAAAATTAAATATTTTGGTATAAGTGCATATCCAAAAGCAAATAGCTCTTAATCTAGTGGCAGACGGTAAGTCCACATAAGGCAGTTCATTTGCATAATCAGAGATCGAGTCTCCTTACCTACATTATGTAGGAATTTAGCTATTGAGCCGGCTAGTTGTGGCCCAATATAATTTTTCCGTTGACAAAAAAAAAATGTAGATCCAAAAAAGAGAAAAAAATGGACATGTATTCTTGTGGTCCTTTGCACTTTAAACCGCTTTCTCTCTCTATATATATATATATATATATATATATATTTATACTCTACATTTTAAATAGCTATATTTAATAAATAATATCAACAAAAATACTTCTACTAATTTCTATAGTTTCTATTTTTTTAGATTAACTATTAATTATTATTTTGGTTCGATATTAAATTGGTTTTATTTGGAATCGAATCTGTTCAGATCTAAATTTTTTAAAAAAATTGAAAAAATTACCAAAATATCATATAAAATATCCTTAAAATACCCAAAAAAATATGTAAAAATATAACTGAAACACCAAAATATTTAAAAAAATATCATAATCTCGGGTCTTCAAATATCTGTTAGATTCTCGACTGCAAAAAGAAATCTGCATGATCTACATGATAAAATAATAATATAAAATATGTTTTTGCATGATTTGCATAATCTGCATAATTTACATTTTTATTTGTATTCATCATTGGAAAATTAAACTTCATATATTGTTAGTTTTTTAAGAAAACATTAAAAAGATAATATTTATTGATGCGATATATCAAATCCATGCAAATATAGAGAGGAACATATTTTTTGATATGGAGGGAGAGAACACTATATATAGTAACCCCGACATAGATTCAAAATATCACTATATAGTGAAGGAAATTTGGCCTATTTCCACTTCAAAAAATTTGATAGAAAATTAAATATATTCGATAATTTTGTTGGTTAAACACATACCTTTAGTTTTACTTTACGTAAGCTTAACCAACAAAAATTGTAGAATTGGGTTTTTAAAATTTTCAATTGAGGTGAAATTAAAAATTTTCGGATTCAATTTTATGCAATTAGACATAGACTTTCCTTTATTGCAAATGACATCTAGTCTAGTGTCAGACGGTAAAATCCACTTAATGCAGCGCATTTGTATAATCTGGAATCGAGTCTCCATACCTACATTATGTAGAAATTTTGGCTATTAGGGCCGGCCAGTTATGCTCCAATATAATTTGTCGTTGAAAAAAAAAAAAACATAGATTTAAAGTTCAGATATATTTGACTTTATATTAATTTTGAGATGGAAATAGACAGACTACTCTATAGTGAAACCAAGAATCTTTAATCTCATTATTACAAGTTGGAATAAAAAATAAAAAGCAAATAAAATAATTGAAACTGAAAATAAGAAAGTACCTGCAACATTGATCAGAACATGAGATTCTAGTGGGAAATTATAGGTTGCTTTACATAAAGTAGACTCTTCTTTACTGACAGAAAATATATAAATATTTTAATTTTTTTCTGTAAATTGATCACTCACAAATACAAGCTATAATATTTCTTTCTTTCAGATGATAGAAAATATATTTGTTTTCTTCTTTCCAAAATAGATTAGCTAATAATACAAATTATAAAAAACATTTCATTTGACCAAAAAACCATGAAAATAGACAGATTATGGGCCCAAAGTTCGAACTTCCCTTATTATATAAAAAAAATTATTTACACGCATGCATTGGTCTTATTGAATTGTAAGAAAATGAAAACATTTTTTTTATATTTTATTTCTGGTTAAAAATTGTATAGTACTTGAAATTCAGGTTTGATAAATGTACCTTTGAAGTTGACAAATTAGGAAAAAAAAGAATAGAGGAACAAAAGAATGAAAGAATAACGAATATCTATACCAATTGTCCATTGATGTTGATGGTTTTTTTGATCAGGTTCCAATGCAAAAAAGATGGAAATGAGCGTAGAAATTACGCAAACTTAATTCGTTTTTTGTGACTTTTTACTCAATTGAGATATAAATGAAATCAAGATTGATGAATTGTTTTGTTTTACTACTTTTATCATTTTATGTAAAGATTCAATCTTTTTAGTTTTCCAAGCTATCTAGTTTTGAAATATTTAATATGTTGAAATCAAATTTTTTAATAATATACGATTTTTGTTTGGCTAAAAATTGTAGAAATGTTTTTTGTTTAAGTGACTGAATTTGACTCTTTTTGTTTGTCACTAAGAATTCTACATCTAAGAATAAGAGTCACATTAAATGGCATCTAATCTAGTGACATGCGGTAAATTCATTTAAGGCAGCGCATTTGTATAATCCGGGGGTCGAGTCCTCATGACTACACTATGTAGGAATTTTGGCTATTGGGGGCGGTCAGTTTGTGCCAATTATAACCTGCCGTTGACCAGAAAAAAAAAAACAAGAGTCATATAATTTTTGTTTTATATCTTTTTAGGGTTTAGTGGAATCTTCTTTATCAAATGTTATATAGAAGAGTAAACATAGTTATAGTTTTTGTACGATATTGTTTAGGGTTTATGGCAATCTTTCAAACTAAAAATTCAATAATGTTATTTCGATTAGAAAGTAAACATACAAAATAGGGTTTGAGATATTTTTGGTTATATATATCGAATTTTTAGTGATCCACTTGTGACAAAAAAATCAGTTTAAGTTTTAATATGTTTCAACAACTTTAGTTAAATAAACAAGAAAGTAAATTTTGTTTCTATTATAATAACAAAAAATTATATTGTTTTCTTGGTTTTTATAGGTATATTAATTGTATTTGACAAAAAAAAGAAAAAGGTATATTGCTTTTTTTAGGTATATTGTTACAAAAACGTATAAATCATATTTACTACAGAAGCTAAAGTTTTCTAGCTTCGTACTTTTCTTCTATTGTCGTCTTACAGTTTAATGGAAGATGACAAAAAAAAGTTTATACAAAAAAATATCTAATTGTAACGTAAACTCTACGTGTTAATGCATGCAAAAGAAAAAAAGAGAGTGTAATTACGAGGTTGAAATAATAATATTATTTGATTTTTGTTTAAAAAATAAAATAATATTATTTGGTTCACAAGTAATATTATTATACGAAGGAGAAGTAGTAGAAAAATGCAGAAATTACAGTTTTTGTCCTCCTTTGACTGATGTCGTCCCACACTTTAGCTTTCCTCATTGAAGGGACTTGAAAAGAGAAAGCTCGGTAACTTTAAGACACCGCATTAGCATAATTTAGGATCGAGTCTCTATACTTATATTATGTAGAAATTTGGCGGGATTAACCAATTATGGTCCAACATAATTTTACC
>JAKUCM010004157.1:0-17124 GCA_023374145.1 Lepidium sativum
GAGAGAGAGAGAAAACTAACATCATTTTGCATCGATAAACATAAACATAAAAAATACAAAAATTATAAGAACTTACAGAAATAGACAACAAACTTAGTATTGGAAGAGTTTGTGTTGTGTCTGATCTTAAAAGTATTGTAAGAAAAGTGCAGAATCTTTGATTTCCTTATTTTCAGGAGAACATGAAAAGAGAGAAGTGAGAATGAGCTTTGAAGCTGCCTATGAACATGGAGAGACTTGAAGCGTCTTGAAACGATCATTTATAAGAGACTCTTGAAGAGATATTCGTTTTTCTGTATTGGTATATTCCTCATAAAAACGACGCCGTTTTAAGCCCTTTATTACACAGCCAACTTTTTTTAACTTCGTTTTAGGAAATTTTTAGGACAAGATGATTCTGTTTTGCTGTAATTTATTTATTATTTTAGTATAATAGCTGGTGCACTATATTAAGTTATTTTTTCTTAACAGTAGTTGACCACAAATTGGATACGGAATTACATGCTTGGAAAATGAAACTACATTAAATTTGGGAATCCTCGTCGATTTATGAAATCTGTCGATATGTATTACTCGCCATGTGGTTTTAGCGAATATAAGTTCCAAATATTAATGAAGTAAATAAATATGTGGTTTAAATAAAATTAATTAGCAAAAAAATTGTATTTACATTAATATATTTTCTTAGGGAACATGGTACACGTTGGATTAAATCCTAAACAATATGTGAAGCGATAACGCAAGAAAACAGTATTCTTTTGTTGGTTTTTTGTTTTTTGGTAACCAGTGACATTATAACTTCTAGATAACTAATGATTTGGCAAGTGACATTTAATTTAATGGCAGGTGGTAAGTCTACAAAAAGTATACGCACTTGCACATTTTGATATCGAGTCTCCCCGCTTGCATTTACAATAACTTGGCTAATGGGCCGGCCATTTGTGGTCCAATGTTGACAAAAAAAATAACTAATGACTGGCCGATGACAAGTGGCTCAGTGATATAGTCATTTTACAAATCTTTAAGGTATCAGAGATCGAACATTTATTTACAATAATATGAGTAAAATTTAAAAGGCAGTAGGTAGTTGACAAAAAAAGATAACTGATGATTGCAAATGATTATTAGTCTATTGGCCGATAGTAAGTTCACTTAAGACAGTTCATCTACATTATATAAGAATTTGACTACTAGACTGAATAGTTCCGTGGTTGATAAAAAAAAAAAAAACTCATGATTTTAACCCGTTAGGATTCTGTACAATCCATAACAGCAGACCAATTCTTTTTTATATTAAAAATCGACGCATCATCATTTTTCGACCATACGTCTTCTGATTAACGAAAAAGTTCATGTGAATATCTTTCGAATGAGTAGATTTGAAACCCAGACCTCATAAATCTTTAATACCAATATTAATCTATTGACTCATCTGCTCAAAATATGAAACCTTTTACATGCATTTAGAATTGCAAATCTTATCACCAAAGGTTATTTAATATTTTACGTAAATATAAATTGACTAGTTATATTTGCAGAATACAAATAGTCGTAATTTATCAAATGCATTTATTTTTTTGTATAAAAATATGTAAAACATATTATAAAATGAAACAAAATTCTTAAAACACCTCATACATTTATTGAAACAGAACAAGTACATTGTTTAGTGATTTTCTATATCCTTATAGTATTTACTAGTTGGTGGCGAACCCGTATTGGCTGTGTTTTTTTTTTTAATTTTTTTCTTTTTTGAGATACCCTAAAAGTATCACCAATGTTGATGGTCTAATATATCTACAATGTCAATACATTTAATATAGTATGGAATAAAACAGACCTATTTAAGGGTATGATTGTGAAGGGCTCATGACTTGTGGAATGGTCTGTGTCGTATTTACAGAGCTATAAATTCCTAATTTTAACCGAGCGACTTGTCTTCTCTTCCGTGACCCAACAAGTTCGAGAAAACAGGTACAACCATTTTTAAATTTGATGGTGATATATCTACTAAATGATAATATTGTAAAGCTCTAATAATATCTTTCACGAGAAAGATATTATATTCATGCCGAAATACATATACACCATCTTCTTTATTTTTATTTTTTTGTCAACGACAAATTATATTGGACCACAACTGGCCGGTCTAATAGCCAAATTCCTACATAATGTAGGCAGAGAGACAATTATGTAATACTTTCATTATATATTGTTTTCTTTAGCAAACATCAAATTTTTTTTATTCTTTTTCGAATGATAGAAAATGTTATTAAAAATCATATAAGAAAAATATGATTTCAAGAACTAGAAAACTCTGAAAACGTGACAAAATTGCAATATTTGTTTTTATAATCAACTTTATGAAAAATATCTATATATATCAAGTTGATAAAATCTTTTTTTGGCTCAACTATCAAATTGATAAGTTATAATTTATTATTTGAGATGTAATTGCGGTTTGATCCATAAAAAGTATTGATTTTAAGTATTAACTTTGTATAGCTGTTTTCTCATACAATCCTTACTTTTTCTAACCAAAAATAATATTTGAAAATTGATTGCTTGAGTTTCTCTTTCACATAGTTGACGTAATAAAGTGATCTTGTCTTGCATTGACTATGAACGTCCATGTGTACAAATCTTATTGCATAATAAACTAGCTTGTACGTCCATAATTCAATCTTTTACATTGAATGGATCCCTTTTTTCATCGTAAATGTTTGGCAAATGAATCACGCTATTATTGTGTATGTATGTAGATGTAATAGTCTACTAATTAAGTTCTGACAAGAGAATACTAAGAGCCTAAGATGGTACACTAGTATTGACATTAGGTAAATGTAAGATTTAAAGTTTTAGTTATAGATCGAGCATTATCGATCTAGTTGGTGATTAAGAAAAGTGTTTTGGTCAGATGTTTGATTATCTATCTATCTAATGTTTTTATCAAAAATAATTATGTAATTTATGTAATAGAATTTATAATTTGAGTTATAGAGTGAATGTTATCGATTTAACTAGATAAGAAAAAAATACAATTGTCTGAATATCAAACTTGAATACAACTAGTCCACTATTAGTAAGAAGAAACAAAGACAATTTTCTAGTTCTTATCTATATAAAGTTATAACCATAGTTTTCTTAGACCTGTTCTTGAAACATTGGACTTTTTTTTATCATTAATATCCAATTGATTGTTATGGGACGATAATATCTTTTGGAAGTTTGTCAGTGTTATGTGATGGACTCATAGTTTGTGACCACTCCTTTGTTTGGATAATCTCCTCGTTCCAAACGATGACTTTGATAGATGTAACTCTAATAGAGAGTTGCTAGACTTTTGTAGTCAATGTTTTGCACAATAACTCAATGGGAAAATGCTAGAAAACATAGACTTCTACAGCCAAAATATAACTATATATTTATCAAAAAAGAAAAAACTATATATACATAGGCCGTGTTCTGTAGTTAGTTGATGCGTCTATTCTCAGTGACCTAATTTTACACAGTACAAAGAAAAATCAATAATGAAAACGAAACATTGTATCACTGCGACTATTTATATAGGCGATATCACCGTCGCTCAAAAATTCAGCGACATCTTGAAGCGGTCGCATCGATCACTTTTACGGCATCACTTTTGTATTGGATCACATAACTAAAACTGTAGTTATCTTTATTATTTGATCGCTGGCGATCTCAAAAAGAACAAACCCATATATACTATAAAATAATTATGTCACAACTATAATTTTTTTATTGGAATTCGACTCTAGAAAATCATAATTCCACAAAATATAATTCAGAATTTGAGAAGTTGAGATTATTAGTTGAGTATTGTCAATGATAAAAATAATTAACAATGATGGATATGATCTTTATATTTTCTATAAAATAATATAATGTTATAGTAAAAAGTAGTATGAGTGATTTGGTTTGTCAACGTATGTAGTATAAATATTTTATTATATATTTTGTTGATATATATATATATATGCATTATGCTTTCGTATGAAATTTCATGATAAATAGTAGGGTGTTGAAAGTATATTCAGAAAATATTGATTTACAAAGATGTTATAAGAGATTTGTCTTCTTAAATAATTGTGAACGTAACTCTATATTTTAGGAAAAATGATTGTGAACGTTCGACGTTATTAGTCACAATTGGTTGATTATGCAAGTTGGTGGCAACCATCAATCAAAGGTGTCAATTGCAACGATGGCCCAAAACCATAGCCAAAATAATGCAGAAATGTTTATATTTGGAAGCCTTTTTTAATTTCCTGGGTAATTTAAAGAATTATTTTATAGGAATATAATAAATAAAACAGTATACATATATCCCTTCGATTATAAATATAAGAATTTTTGTTCACACCTTATTGATCTGGATTATTGATCGTTGAATGTTGAATGAATAAGATTCCATCTGTATTATTTCAACTGAAAACTGACGCTAAACATTAAAAAACTAGGTAAATTAAATTTTTTATATGAAAATATAATTTCTTATCTAAATATAGTTTTTTTAAAAAATTTTTTAACATCAAACTCTTTTTTCAGATGATTTATATGATTCAACTAATAGATCTAACATCAAAAAATTGATCATTCCCTATTACATATAAAAAATAAAAATAAATTATTTTAACTTTTTCAGAGAATTTTTTTTTGATTGGACCATAACTGGTTTACCAGTAACAAAATTCCTACATAATGTAGGTGGAGGATTCAATTCCTAATTGTACAAATGAACTACCTTAAGTGAATTTACCCTCGGTCATTAGGCTAAAAGTCATTTGCGGAAATAATTTACAGTATCAATTAGTTAATTTTCAAAACAATATTGACTTATCCATAAATCAATCTCATAAACTCTTAACAATGACAATATATGATTTCTCAAAATTAAAAATTTGGTGAGAAATAAAAAAATAGAAATGGATATATAATAGTAAATGTATTTGCCCCTAACATTAATTAATTTGAAACGTTGAAACAAATATATAATTTTCGTCATTTATGAATTGCAGCGTCAGCAATAATAGAATTAAGTCAATGTCAACGCTTTGGCCCAATTAATTTGATGCGTGCATGTGGCCTTACTAATGAGTCATTACTAATGACAACAATTTAACTCTTAATAATGTGTTAAATGTTGACTTAAATAGAAAATTGTTCTTTTTGTAAACAGTTGTTTCAATTAGCCTTACCTCTCAACATGAGACATTTTTTAATGTTTATACAAAAAATAATGAACTTATCCAGTTATATTGTTTTATCGAGTCCAAACAAAATTATTTTGTTTTCGAATCTTTAATTACCAGTGACGACAAAACCATAAGAGTATTATATAGTTAGTTGTTATTATCTTGACGCAAACGAGATTTTATCTGTGGAAAATGTCAATAAAAAGTCCAAACAAAACAATAAATATTTAAAGATTAGGTTTGGGTTTATATATTTTTTCTTTTTATTTTTCGGAGGAATCTAGAAAATTTAAACAAAATATTTAAAAAAGTATTAAGTACATATGATTCATCAAAAGATGAAAATCTTTAGCACAAATTTAAAAATCAACACATTTTAAAGTTTAATGAGATGGCACTTCGACCGTCGTGGAAAAAGATAAAATTTTGAAATGTTGTGTTGTATTAAACAAATAATAGTAGTAGTTGATGTATTTTTTTGGTCAACAACAAATTATATTGGAACACAATTAGCTGGTGCAATAGTCAAATTTCTACATAATGTAGGCGGAGGGACTCGATTCCTGGTTGTGCAATTGAGCTGCCTTATGTGGATTTACCACATGCCACTAGAGTAAGAGCCATTTTCAGATATACTTGAGGGTAAATAAAAAAAATTTCATTTCCAAAAGCCCTTTCTTTTATATTACTTTATTGATATATAGTTTTTGCACATTAATAACAATACCTTTGCAAATTAAATTATTGACTATGACTATAAATTTGACCCAAAAAGCTAGAAAGAAAGAACAAAAAACGGGTTGATCGACTCTTAGTGGCCGGCGGTAAGTTCACTTAAGGCAATTCATTTGCATAACCAGTGATCGAGTCTCCAACCTACATTATGTAGGAATTTGGCTACTAGACCAGGCAGTTGTGGCCCAATTAATCTACCGTTGACAAAAAATGAAAAACTTGTTGATCTAGTGGACTATTTAAGGCTATCTAGACCCATCTAATGTTGCTTGATAACAAAATCGCATAATGCTACTAACATAAAGAAGAAGAAGAAGAAGACAATCATCAAGAGATTGACAAAACAAAGATGAAGAAGAAGAAGACAATCACCAAGGTCTGTGTGCTCGCATATCAAAGGATTTGACGGCAATGTTCAAAATCCATGTTGCGTGATCTAATTAATATATGTAAAGAATCAGAAGGTAATCTTCAAAAGTAGAATTTTTTCTCTGTTCCATAGTCTGCTTCTAAATTCTTTGTTTTTAGCTTTCACACACGAAACTTGTAAGATATACAATACATGTAAATTCAACCTTAAAACCTGTCATATTTCTACATTTTGGTGGATCTATCTACAATTAGTAGCAGAGCCAGAAAATTAATGTATAGGAATAAATTTTTTTAAAACTTTTTTATAGATTTAATTTTAAGAAAAGGTCACTATAAATGTATTTATATCAAAAACATCTTATACCCATAATCATATTAAAATTAACAAACTATATAATCATTAAAAATGTATTACCTTGTTTTTATAATATTCATTGCAAAAGCATCTTTCAACAATTTGAATGATTTATGTGATTAGTGATTTAATTTTAACTCACTTACAATAAAAAAATAAGATGAGTAAAAGAAGATTAACAATTGAATTGATTACTTAGGTTAAGTAATTATTTATGAGTCTATTTTTATTTTATATTGAGTTAAATGTATTTTATTGGATTAGAGTTAAATAATTTTTTTTAGCTGTCAAAATATTTTTAGAAAGGGGATCGATTACTAAAAAAATTAATACTAATAAAATTTTCTAAAAATTTATAAGTGTCATATGTCATCCCTTACCCTCAAGTATATCTGCCACAGTCTACAATATTATCTAAAGTTCTAAACAAAACCAGTTGGAAAATGACATTTAACCTAGTGGCAGACGATAAGTCCACTTAAAGCCGCACATTTGTATAACTCGGGATCGAGTCCTCTTGCCTATATTATGTAGGAATTTGATTATTGAACCGGTCAGTTGTGGTCCAATATAATATGACACAAAATACTCTGCCTCTATGACTCACTAAGAGTCTAAAGACTTTAATTAAACCAACCTTATTAGCATCAGAATAATACTAACACAGATAAATTCAAAACTTTTTTGAGTTACTAAATTCAACTATATTGGAGTCAAAGTTGTCGGTAATACGAAACAAAATGTACTTAAATCACTCTTGAAATTAAAGGTTACAAAAAGAATTGATATAGGCGAATTATTTGACTATAATATCGTTGAAAATTATGCTCTTCTCAAGAAGAATAATAACGTCAACTTTATTTATGCGTTTGTGCATACGTATGAATTGGACGAAAAGTGCTCACAGTTCACATACTCAACTACCTTTTTGCGTATAGAATTTTATTTATTTTAGTTTTGAAACTTTTATTTACAGAATCTTACTTTTGGCTTAAACTCAAAGTTGCCACTTTTTCGACGTTCGTGGCATCCAAAAGATAACGGACTCGGATTTCCACATAACAGAAGTTATATTCGGCTTCCTCATTCTCCATATTTGTACATCTATTTTGGAAATAAATAGGCAAAAATAGCATTATTGAGACTTATAATAATCTGTATTACTAAAACTAGAACTTATAGCAAATGGCTCTTAATTTAGTAGCATGCAGTAAGTCCACGTAAAGCAGCTCATTTGCACAATTAGGGATCGAATCCTCTGTCTACATTATATAGACATTTGGCTATTGGGCCGGCCACTAGTGACCCAATAAATTTGCCGTTGTCAAAAAAAAAGACTAGATGATAATGTTTTCTTTTCAATGTTAATAGTTAGAGTTACAAGATACAACTCATAATTCAAATTTTTATATCATATAAAATAATAAATTCGATTCATAGCCTAAATTCTCTAAATAAAACAAAATGAAATTTAAATTTACCACTTTATTAAATTACGGACAAACTAATTGAACTACCAGTTTCTTGATGGATATTTAACCATTTAACAAAATCTTCTAATAAAATAATGTTTCTATAAACAAAAGCAAATAAAACAGAGGTTACAAATTCAATAAAGGAACCCTAAATAAGTGATAATCGAAGACCCGGATGTATTACCTCAGCATCGTTTTCATATTTTGTATATTATTTCTACTAAATATTTTTTTCCAACGTTTCCAATAAATAATTTTAAATGTGTTGATGTATAAGTTTTTTTTGAATTTTCAAATCATGAGTTATATAATATTTTGAGATGCTAATGTGGGAATTTAACATACAAAAATGTTGTTATTCTAATTTTTTAATGATATTATAATATTAAATTTTAAAAATTAATATAACATTTTTTGTATTAAAATTTATTTTTATAAGTTTTTGCAATTTCATTATCATAATTTTATTATATTACAAACATAGTACTATTTTGTATTAAAAATTATTTAAAGTAATAATGATTCGGAATCATATATCCACGGATATGGATCTGAGTATTCGTGCTTATAAAATTTTATGTATTTGTAATATTCGGATCCAAATTTAAATCCGGGTATCAAAAATGTTTTGGATATACGATATGTGCCCATGGCTACTATTCAAAGCTTTGAACATTATTCTCTTATGGAAAGTTTGGGAATATAGTGAATGAAATCTTATCAAAACTTGTAATGATAAAAACTATATATATATATATATATATATATATATTTATATGTTTATATTTACCATGATATATTTATATCTATTTACAATATTAACATAAAATATTGTAAATAATTATTTTTATTCATATAAAAATAATCACATATATTTTTTTATCTCAAAAATAAAAATAATATACTTATAAAAAATATAACGAAAAATGTTTTTGCTCACAAAGCTGCAAATAAATTATAATTTGGGATATGTAAATATTAATCTAATTTGTAATATTTATATATTATTTTAAAATATTATTATTTTTCTTTTATTAACCATTTTATATTAATAATTCAAATAACCATAATTGTGGGTAACTTTACAAATTGATGATCACAAAATAATTATCTTGCACATCACACAAGAATGTGTGATCTACAATTAAGAAAAACCGGGACGCAATGAAAGCTAATATTTAAAATATTTTGCATCGGCAGGTGTTCATATTATGAAAATATTAAATCAAACGATCAAAAATATTTCCATACTAATTAATTAAAATATAAAATAATATATATTTCAAAACAAGATATTTCTCTCTATCAAAAAATATTTATCTTTATTTAAAATCATATCACAAAAAGAAATTTTAAAATAAAAATAAAAATAAATATTTATATCTTACTAATTATAAAATAAAAATGAATCCTAACCGAAGATAATTGATACTAAAAGATAAAAAAATTTAAAAACGAGAGAGAAAATATTTTATTAATATTAACCAAAAAATCTAATTGAAGATAACTCAATATACCTCTCTATTGCAAACATTTATCTATATAGATATTCCTAATCCAAAAAAGATTTCTAATTTAAAAAGAAATGTTTAAATATTAATTGTTATATATACATAAGCAAGCAAATAAATGATTTCATCAACACAAATACTTCCAATATATTTTTCGTTCTCTCAAACTTTCACAAAACTAAGTTAGTACTTCTTGCTTCAAAAATAATTATTTTATGTTTATTCTATCTTTTTCATTTAAAGATAAAAAATAAAAAAATAAATATTTAAATAATTTTATCATTACTTTCTTTTATTCAAATTTATTGATATGATTTCCTATCATTAAACATAAGTTTCATGCATGATCATTTGTCCATCTCAATTTCTTAATTTTAATTTATATGAATTTCAATTCCCTAAAATAACATATTAACATTAGTTTTTATGTCTCAAATCTAATAAACAAATTTTTATTTTGTATTTATATATATTTTTTGTCAACGACAGATTAATTGGGCCACAACTCGCCGCTCCAGTATCCAAATTCATACGTAATCTAGGCATGGGGACTCGATCCCTGGTTGTGCAAGTGAGATGCCTTAAGTGGACTTACCGCCGGTCACTAGGCTAAAAGCCATTTGCTTGTATTTATATGTTTAAAAATGAAAATAATATATATTTTTAATTAATTTTGTTTTTAAATATTTATGTATTATAAAAAGGAAACCAAATATACTTTAAAATATTTTATTGTATTTATCTTGATCACCATATATATTATATCTAATTAAGATCCTAACATAATTTTAAATAAACTAATTCGATTAATTTATAATTATAAATATATATATCTTATACTAAGTATAAAATAAAAATAAATTTCTACCTTTAAAGAACGAATTAAGATATTATATATTTTCATAATCTTGACAAAATGTCAATTAATAAAATTTTCTACGTGTCAAATCTAATCATAAAATATTTTAAAATAAGTTTACAAAGATATAGTTTATATAATTAATCACAAATTAAAGCTAATATATCTTATTTTAACTTTTTGAAATAAAATATTTTAAAATAAGTTTGTGAATGTTAAAGTCCATAACTTATTTCATAATAAGTTTTAACTAAAAATAATAATAAATTTTAGACGTAATTTTAGATATATCTTATGTATATAAAAAATCAAAATTTTATATCTATATCATTTCTTAATGTTATTAATATTCTAAATAACAAGTTTCAACAGAAAATATAATCATTAATACTAATCACAATTACTTATTAGAATGAGATATTAATTCAACTTAAAATTTGTTATTTACTTCTAAAATATTTTTTGAAAAAAATATATAAATTTGAAATATAATGTACATACTAAGATTTTTACAAAAGAAACTCACACATCGCACTAATCCATATATAATACTATAATATAGTGGGGGAAAAATTGGGACTTTTTTAAAGTCATGACAAAACAATTGTTGTGTAGACTTGTAAGATTTGCAGATATGGAATTTTTTTTTTTATCAAAATCTCTCTAAAACTATGTTGATTTTTTACTTTTTTCTTTTTTGTCAGTATACTACAATTAGTTGGCCTATTAACCAAATTTTTACGTAATATAAACAGTGAAATAATTTTTAATAAATTTATTATCTGCCATTAAAAATTACTTCACTTATGTTGGTTTGTTTTGTTCATAGTTATTGAAACATACTTATTGAAACATGAACTTTAAATTAATCTTTGTTGTAACGACAAATGATAGATCTTCAATTTCTAATTTTTTTTCCCAAATTCAGTTATTGAATTAAAATAAATCTCATTATTTCAAGCTGAGTTTTAAAATGATTCTCAAACAAATCATAGCAACTTTTATATAGGGTTTATTCAAAATGGTATTTTAATGATACTAAAGATATGTATATTTAGATTCGCATTGGAATTGTTATAGACCATCAAAATCCATCTAGGAAGTAAAATTCATAAAAGCCAAATTGGACAATATATAAGTATTCAACTTTGTCGCACTAGTTTCTATTATTACAAAGATGAAGTCTAGAATTTGCCTTTCTCTACAGTGAACCAACTTACCGGTCCTGTAAAGAATGATTAAAACTTGGTTTAAGAAGAGTGTAAATGAAGTTTCTAGGAAGGAAATATATTCAACACCTTTTCACTTAGCCATAACAACATGTCTTTTATAAAAAGTTAAATTGATGAGATTATGTTATGTTGGAAAGAATCATGAAGCTTCCCACTTTTACTTTTATATTATGTTAGAGGAATTTTTGCTTTAAACGATGGCCTTTGGAATTGGAACTTCCACTAATTTATAAACAATAAATTTATATTAAGAAGGTTATTGGCTTAGTAATCATGGAAAGGTATAGACTGTATTTGATGTTGAGTTTCAATCATTATATTATAACCAAAATGAACTCCCTTTTGTTGTATTCTGATATTGACTCACACAAATACGTATAGAATTTTAACTCTCCCTTTTTTCAACAACTTATAAATCTTTTAAATTTTTGATATAAAGTTTTACATGAGTATAATTTGTTAGTAATCTATTTACTTGCTTGAAAAGTATCTAATATTGGGATAATTATCGCAGTTTGAGATTGAGATTTTGTGTATTAGTTGAGAATCATGAAGTTTGGAGAGACGTTCACGGAATATTTACATGGAGAAGAGGAGTGGTTCCGCGACAAATGTCGTCATGTAGGATATAAGAAACTTAAGAAAGTGTTAAAGAATTGCAAGACTTGTAACTCCATAAGACTTGAACTTGATGATGAACACATAACCACATCACCGACTTCTTTGTCTGATTCATGCCAATGCCAGTCTTATCCTTGTATGTATAACTTTTCTCTCTATTCCTTTTAGACTTCACACTTTAAGTTGTTTGGTTCATATAGCACTTGTTCTTTGTTGATGAAATCAAATTGTTTAGGGTGTAGAGTGCGTTTATTCTTTGTTTAATATTTTTCTTGTTTCTGATAAACTCTGTGATCCGGATTTTACCATCTAGACTAATTGCGAGTTCATTAGTCTATGGAGAGCTACTGGATATGTACATCCATGGTTCTAAGTCCAGTGTAACTTGACCCGGAAATGATATATATTGACATCTATCATGGAACCTCTACGAGTTTACATCCTGAAATCTCAATTTTAATGTTATACTCTGAATATCCCATAAGAGATCACTCTAATCGGATATATATTTTATTGTCAACTGGTTTTGATTTTGAATTCAGTAATTTATTACCTAATACTATTAAGCTACCACTACTAGATTATTCTTTGTTTAATATTATGTGGTAATTAATGGTAAACTTAACAATGCAGGGTGTGACGAGAAGTTCTTTGATGAGCTGATGAAGGAAGCTTTTGACATTTCAGGATGCTTCAGGTCAAGAGTTAGACATCTTCTCCACCTTCATGTAGCCTATGCAAAGATACATGATGTGTCTACGCAGATGTTTCATAGACGATAAACAAGCTTTATTCCAAGAAGGCCAAATTTTGATTAAATACATTACCATGAATGCGATTGCCATCCGTAAAATCCTCAAGAAATACGACAAGGTTAGAGATTGTATATTACTTCTGAAAAGACAAAGCAACTTCACTAAACTGGTGTGTAATATTTTTAGGTGCATAGCTCAGTGAATGGGAAGAACTTTAAGTTGAAAATGCGAGCAGAGCGCATAGAGCTTTTGCACTCACCTTGGCTCATAGAACTTGGAGCTTTCTATCTTAACTCTGGTCTTGATAAAGTTGGAAACTTCAAGAACTCATTTGGCTGCGTCTCCTGTGATAATCTCAATGAGGATCAACCTATGATGCAACTCAAGCTGCCTAACTCAATAGAGCTCGAGTTTGATCTAACTTGTGCAATCTGCCTTGTAAGAAACATTACTTAGCCTTTTTATGTAGTTTAATTGTTTGAAGCATTTCTCACAAGAGGTGAAGAGTAATTAACACTTTGATATGGATTGATTGGAACAGGAAACAGTATTCAATCCCTACGCTTTGATGTGTGGTCACATATTTTGTAAAGCTTGTGCGTGTTTAGCTGCTTCTGTAATGATCTTCCAAGGTGTTATAAGTTGTGCTTGAATTCCTTTTTTGTTTTATATAAGTTGTTATAAGTGGTAGAGTTTTTCATGATTATAACTTCTGATGATATAATTAGTAACTCTAGTATTATGAATCGTCGATCTAATTATTAACAAAAAAAAATATTGTTAGTGATGAATTTTTTTTATTATTTTTAATGGATTTTCCAAACATGCTACAATAAATATTCATAATACTTGATGAATTTCAATTCTTAAAAATGCAAGAAAACATGGTTACAGAAAACCTATTTATTTATATAAAATTTATTTACATGATATATTTTTCTATCAACATGATATAGTTTTTTTACTCTATTTCTGTTTTAATTGAAATATGGTCTTTTAAATTTGATTTATAATAAGAATACTCTTAATTATTGTTTCATGATTTTCGTGTATTAATATTTTATTTGTCGATCTTTTCTGATTTTGGTGGTTTGATCACCCATCTAATAGTTCAAACACCTAGTGTTCAAAGTAGCACGATAGAAGTTCAGGGATGGATGTGAATTTATCGATTTTTATTGATCTAATTGTTAATAAATTAAATAGTTTTTAGAAAGAATTTTTTTTAGTGTGGGTGAACCAAATATTTTTAATTATTGGATACGCATTAATAATTGGAGTAATGTTATTTTAATACTGTTCTAAAAGTACGGAGAAAAAGAAACAGACAAGAAAACAATTCAGAATCAGATAAAATTTGATGAATAACTTCTCAAAATCTAAAAGAATTCCAAATTGGTGACTCGTTTGGAGTCGTAGTTTGAAAGTTATGAAAATCTTTCTAATACAAAATTGAACAAATCTTATCCCTTAATATAAACAAAATGATTAGCATATCAACTTCTGGATCCAAATTTAAAGGTCGTGTTCATCGACAAATTATGCTTTAAAGGTCGTGTTCATTTTCTATTTTACCTTTCTAAAATTTTTCGTTTGTATATATAATATTATAATTAGTGGTAATAATGTTTTGTTTCTACGTCTGATAAGTTCAATATATATAAATAACAGGGAGAATAAAGATGAATAAGAAAGTTTTTCATTATTTTCAACAATAACTATTAAGATAAATGTATAATAAATATAGTATCATGATAATAATATAGTTTATGATGTGGTATAAAAATAAAATGACAATTGTCAGTAAACAATAACCTTAGCCTTTTCTTTTAGTTACTTTGTAAATTTTAACATTATATTTGTCAGATTTACTAATTTTCCTTTTTTACTATTGGGTCTAATGGAGTGGATGCAAATTTTTGGAACACTCTCATAATATAAGAATAATTTAGACAAAAAAAGACTTTTTTTATACGAATATAAAATAATAACATGTTATACTATATGTCATTAAAAAGTATTAAGTTTGGAAATAGTATACATATATATATATTACTTACAGTATAATCACTCGTATGGAAATTTTTTGTTGTTAAAGATAAAAAGAAATATTGAAAAAAAAGAATGCTAGTCCTAAAATTGGGCTCTTGAGTACAAAAGTCTCCATATTTTCACGTGGAAATGGAAGGCCATGCTTATCATCATTTCCTCATTCTCTCTCGTTTCTTCTTCTCCTTTGATCATCAATCTTCTCTCCACCAAATTTCCAGAATTCCACAAGGTAATAATAAAAGTTTAGAAACACCACAAAACATACTAAAACAGTATGAATCTGTGTCAGGGCAATGCATCAATAAGTCAAAATCAGATGTCACTTTCTCTAGAAAAGTTCCTCAATCAACAAAGGAGATAATCAAAGATCAGCTATAAGTCAGGCAGGAAGGAGGAATGGGCAAATATCTAGGTTTACCAGAGTAATTTGGAAGAAGGAAACATTATTTTTTAAAGTATCTTAAATAAGATTAGATTATAGAGCTCTTGTTGGTCATCGCAGCTGTTATCTCAAGTCGGTAAACAAATCCTTTTAAAAAGTGTGTTGTCATCAATTTCTACTTATACGATGGCTTGCCTTTAGTTTCCAACATCTTTATGCATAATAATTCAATCTGAGATGACTAGATTTTTGTGGGGATCAAATCTGAGATGAAGGCAGCGACAGAGCATGCACTAGCTCTCAGTTTCACTGCAGTGGATTTCTGTTCTGATTCATCTCAACTAATCACAACCATCTCATCGACCTTTCTTCTTCTCTTTTATTTTGTTTGTTGAATTTTATTTCCAGAACTCTAAACAAGGAAGCTGACGGGCCTGCAAAATTGGCCCTTGTATATTTAAACTTAGCCTAGTAATATGAAGTGTTTTAAGTGATAAAAAAAGTCCTAGTTACCGCTTTAATTTTTCTGTCTTTTTTTTTTCTTTTATATTCAGGGTAGAACATAACATTAACCTTTTTGGTGGATCTGAATAATTTAGGATCTATCTATGTTCTTGAATGTCAAAAACTTGTGGTTGTTAGGATATACTTCATCTGTTCTTTATTAGTTTATGTTTTAAAAATAAAATTTGTTTATTTTTAGTTTATGTTTTAAGATTTCTATGCAAAATTTATTGCATTTTTAGTATTTTTAACTTCTTAAATTCTGCAGATTGATTTGTGATTGGTTAAAATATTTTGGAATTTGTGATAAACTATATTTTGCTTAGAAAAAATAAAACAATTAATAATTTTTTAATATGTGTGAAATGTCTAAAACATCAAGTATAAAAAACAGAGGGAGTATCTGTTGGATGGGAAACAAGTTTTTATAGATTCTTCTTATTTTGTTCGTTTTTTATGTGAGATGCTTGCTTCTTTATGTTCTTTATTATTTGGAGGAATACATAAAATACTCATTTTATTGGTTAGATGCACGAACATTTAATTTCAATTTGCTCTCCCCAATTATCTATGTAGGACATATGTAAGACGACAAAGAATATAGCAAATCCGATCATTGAGGAGCAGATACGAAGGTATAAGTGGTGCCTCTGTTGATTTTGCAACTATTACACTTGGCTTTTTACTCCCTACATTTCAAGATCCATTAATGATTTATTCTTATTTTAAGTCTCTACTTGAATCTTCTTCTCTCATTTTATAACTAAGAGATGGAGGAGTTGACGTGGTGACAAAAACTAAGGCCACTTGCTAAAGATGATAATGAATTGATTCCAGGACTTACAAGCTATAATTTCAAATAGTTTGGAGTTTCCATCAGAGGAAATGCTTAAAATTATGTGTGAGCAAGTCTTAATTGCTTTGCACTTAAAATGTATGAAGTGACCTCAGTGAAGTCCCATTCCATTACTTAGGAACATGTTCAAGTCCAAGAAGACACTAATATCTCTTCAATGTTTTTTGTACACAGGGATTTCTAATAGTTTTTGAAGATG
>JAKUCM010004158.1:0-53090 GCA_023374145.1 Lepidium sativum
TCTTATGATCTCAGGGCCAGTGTCGCTTTCGTCTTCCTCGACTTGTACCGGAAGCCAAGAGCCTCTGGTTTCCAAGGGCCTGTTTTTCTTGAGAGATGTTCAGATTCTTGAGCTCTTTATTGCACTTTTGTATTTCTCACGATATATTCCTTGCACCAGAAGAAACATCAAGGGTTATACGTTTGGCCGTTTCTAGGCATGCTTCCTTCATTGATTTTTTCTTGCCAAAGCAAAATTACCAATGGTTATGTACGAGGTTCTTATCAGGCAGAACGGAACTTTCTGGTTCAAAGGTCGTTGGTTTAGTACTCTCAATTGTGTTGTTACTTGCGAGCCAAGAAACATTGAGCATCTTCGCAAGACTCGTTTCTCTATATACCCTAAGGGTTCTTACTTCCGTGGGACCGTTCCAGATCTACTCGGAGACGGAATATTCAACGTAAATAAACAATCGTGGCAGCGACAAAGACAGCCGTAATCGAGTTCCATTTGGCTAAATTCAAGCAATTGACGAGTCAATCATTACACGATCTCGTGTACGTACAATTAGCTCTTTCTGGTTTTGGAAACTTTCGAAAAGATTGACATGCAAGACATTTTGCTAAGTAAAAACGGCATCATCCTACGTATCAATAGCGGCCCTGAGTTAAAGCTTAGGCGCCAAAAAAATACAAGAAATTTAGGGGCATCAATTTTTCATAATCACATTTAGTATAGTTGGTTGAGACTTTGTTTATCCGCAGACTGATGAGGGTTCAATTACCCTTCGGAGAAGCACTTTTTCAAAAAATTTTAGATACCATTTTAGGTTGGGTCGGCCCTGTATGTATCAGTTCACGGCCTTCAATGGCGGTCCTCGACTTTGCTTAGGCAAGGATTTTGCGTATTACCAAATGAAATATGTAGCGGCCGGATTATATACCGCGCTATAGGGTTAGGGTTGATGTGAAGAGTAGTCATGAGGTTGAGCCAAGATGGCTCTATGTACATGCAGCATGGCTTGAAGGTTAACATGGTCAAGAGGCGTAACAACTAATGGCTGTATTTTGGGTGATTTTAAATTGGATTAAGTATGACTTTTGCAAATTGGCAACAACAAAAAAATTGCAGATTAATTGGAAGGGGGACATATAGAAAACAGCTAAATGAAGATGTTCAAAAGTAGAAGTTGAAAACGTGGACACTACGCTACTTAGATTCTATCATGTCAAAATTTTACTTTTTATTCCATTTTTATCTTCTTTTCCATTAAACTAATAACTTTCTTCTTCCACCAACAAAAAAATAATAACTTTCTTCGTTCTAATCTTTCTGCCATGTTTAATTACGTGGTTCGATTTTTATATATTTGTAGAATAACGTGGATTTGTTATTACACACACAATTATTCATATATAGTCTAAAATTGGTGATGAGTGCATAATAAAGAAATATTTTGGATTGTGGTTTACATTTCAATATTCCAATTTATACTATCTAGGAGTAATTTTGTCTTCTTTCCTATATAATATTCCAATAAAACAAACTCGTCGATAAAATATGGAATAATCTTTTTTTCATCTAGAAATTGATTGATGAAGCCGAATCATAATACATAGTTTGATTACAAAAGAAAACGGACATCAAATAATTTTTCGGAAACAAGACTCAAACAAAGGAGAAGGCTAAAAGAGAAACCTAAAGAAAGACTCATCAAAAGAAACAACCCAACGTAAAACCAAAGTTTCTATTAGAAGCAACAAGTTAACATGGACGACGAAAAATATATCAATAAGATCTAAAAGAGTGAAACTTACATCAATAAATCATGAACTGTATATTCTTTATTATATAATTTTTCTTTTCTAAATATATAAAAACTTATTTAACATATATACAATGTCTTATTTTTTTGTATATGAAGTATATATTTTGTATACTAAAGGCATTTTTGTATACCTTTTTAACACACATTCTCTCCCTTTTGTTTACAAAATTGATATCTAAATCTATATTTATAATAATTCCTAATGTGTAAAAATCCCTTTATTTACATATTACTAGATTCTTATGTCTAAAATATCTGGCTTTTAAATTATCTTTTCTATCTTGTATTTGGAATTTTCTAATATATTGAATACACCGCACTTACTTAGTCCGGTCCAAGTATTGCTATTCTGCGATTTCAAAATTGTTATTCTGATAGTAATAAAATATGTCACCGTGTTGTCTCCGTCGTATCTTTCAAAACTTTGTCAACAGTGACAATATTATTTTAATTGCATATAAAAATACTTGAAAAGGCGATAAAAAATCCAACCGCTCCAAGCGATATTTCAAAGTCTACGCACGAATGCTTCATTTCTCTTTCCTTCAATATCATTTCAATGGCGAAAACTGAAAAGAGAGCCCGAGATGATATCAAGCCTTCCTCTTACTTTCTCGGTTGTTTCGGTTTTTCCCGGAAAATATACTCTGAAAAGCCGATGGTTACGACTGAAGACGGTGGTGAGAAGAAGATGAAGAAGAAGAGAATTAGCCGATGGTTTTCAAGTTCGAAGTTTCGTCTGAAGAACGGTAAAACCAAACTGTCACCGATCAAAGAAACAGAGAAATCTACTTCGAAAGTAGAAGATCAAACTGATAAGCAGACACTCTTATCGGTGATACGTCGTTTGTCTGATCGTAAGAATATTCCGGTTGATGATAAAAAGACCGTCGTGAATCACGAAATAAAAGAGGTATCCTTGGAAAATTCTCAGAAGTTATGACTTTTCTTGAGTTTTAATAAAGTTTTAACGATTTTTTTGGTGGATTTTCTTTGATATTTCGGATGAAAAATAAATTTTGTTTGAGTTTATTTGATTTTTGGTGAATCTCAAAATTTGAAAATTTTCACTTTAAATTTCTCAAAAAGAAAAAAAAAACATTTCTCAAACAATGAATATCATTATCTTTTCTTAAGTTCTTGTAACATTTTGATAAATTAGATAGATTTTGTTTGATATTTCAAGATTTGGTGATAAATTTTCTGAATTTTATTTGATATTTTCCCTCTTTTATGTTCATTGAAAAACCAAAGGACTTGAGAGATATAGTCTCCGACCGATCAAAACCCATCGAACGGTTGGTTTCCATTAAAGAAGACACGTGTCAGGACCCAATATCTAATTTAACTGGTAAAGACAAACCCGACTTGAACCCGTCTCGGGCGAGAAACGGGTCACGAGACCCTGTAGTTGGGATTTCGATCATCGTATTAACATTAATCGTTATGTTATTATGTGGTCGACTTTGTGCAATTCTTTGTACATCCGCGTGGTGTTATTTCCAACCGCGTCTCATAAACGCGTCCGCGTTAGCAAAACGCAAACGCAGTAGTGGTGATAGTTCTGCGTCTGTGCCGGATTTGAATTCAGAATCGTATAAGAAAAAAGTCGTTTTGGACGGGTTTCTTGGACGGCAAAATCGCGTTTCACAATCGTGACGATCTCTTCTTTTATATTATAATGGTTTGGTCGTAGTATTTTTTTGGTTTTTTACAAAATGGATAAACAGTGTTGTTTTCGTTAAATAACGATTGTGAATGGATATGTTTCAAGTATATAATATATTTTGTCTGTTTTTAAGAGGTCAAAATTTAGCAGCTAATGTTGTAATCTAGAATTTTCTTTGTTTTAACAAAAGCTTGGATTGGTCTGATCTGAGATGTGTATGCAATGATGTCACGTGCAGTAGTTTTTCTTCATGGGACAAATTTATATGTTATAAACTCATAAATTCATATAATTAAGGATGTTTTCACTGTAGCTAGTCGTCGAAAAACTTAGAAATTACGACAGTTGATATACCAAATCCGTGGGACACGTAAATTGGAAGACATGGAATGAAAAACCATGTTTAATTACTTTGTTCCGTTCGTAATACTTTGAAAGTTTCAAACTTTCAGTTGCACTTTTTATTGTAGTACTCCGTTCTACACGTTATATAGATGGTAGTGGTAATTTATATTGGTTATTTATGCATACCAAATAAATTCAATTAAAGAAGTTTGAGATGGCAAGAGCAGAGAGCATAACTTGAAATTGTGAATACTACATAAACAAACTTTTCTTTTTGTCAGCATTTAAGTTGACTGAAAATGTGTGTATATATATGTGTGTGTTGTTTGGTAGCCACGTTTTCCATGTACCTTTCAACATTAGATGTAACTATTACGACGGTGACATAATAATTGACATCCTTAAACCGTATCTTGATTATTGGTATTGTAATTAATAAGGAAGTGTTTGTTGTTATGTGGTTATCATGTCTATTAAAAGATAGTGTTTTTACTTGGAAGTTGTTTGTTCTCCGTCGGTCTTATGTTCTTCATGCCATTGTGTTAAAACTCATGATAAAATATCGTCTTGGTAAATCTTAGCTTGGAGTTTAGACCATCATCAGATTCTCATATATAGACTTTCTAGGGAACACATTAGCAATATATGTTCCTTGTGATTGAGTATGCAATACGTTGTTTGTTTGATCATCTTTGTTATGTTTTGAGATAATGAAGAATTGTGTTCGAACTCACTTAACATAATCTTCTTTATATTTGTTAAAACTTAGGAACTTATATGTATACAGGGTTTGCTTCGCTCTTTTATTTGTACTCCGATGACTTGTTCCTAGTCTACTCTTTTCTAGAGATGAATATACGAGTAAAACGGTTGGCGTCATTTCGACTTAATCAAGTTCTATAAGATATATGGGATCTCAATCTTACCATTGTAGAGGTCTGGATCCCTTTCTCGATCGGTATTTACATTCACTATAAAATATCATGTCATCTACTATATATTGAGTAATCTACAATTGTCTTGTTCATAACTTAGAGTTTATCAATTCTAAGTTATGAAAGTTGTTAGAAGTAGAAGTTGTCTATTTCTAATTAGAAAAATGATTAAGAATGTTGTCTTAAATCCTAATAAGAAAAGGTTTAATATATGTTAAGATTAAAATTTATAAATACCTATTGTCAAGTTGTGACAAAGGTAACAAATACATAAGGTGTTTAGTTTAAAGCTATATTCTCTAAACATAATAAAAGAGTTGAACTTGTGTTTGTGAGTTAACGTTTACATCAAGTAAAGTATATACGAACCTGAATTGGTATCAGAGCGTTAATGTGTAATCGATCAAGAAGAGAAAACATGAGTGATGTTATTCCTTCTACTCGGCCAAAGGAGCTCGTACCGTCGTCTCTTCAATGTCTGATGCTCAACTCAACAAATTACACGGTTTGATCCATGAGTATGAAGGTGATGTTGCGTATTCATAAGGTGTGGGAAGTAGTAGAAAGTGGATCAACGGACTCCGACAAGAATGACATCGCAATAGGTTTGTTGTTTCAATCAATTCTGGAAGCTCTTATCTTGCAAGTTGGAGAACAAGATTCGGCTAAAGGAATTTGGACAACAATTAAGGCAAGACACTTGGGAGCATATCGAGTAAAGGAGGCAAGACTTCAAACTCTAAAGAGCGAGTTTGAAAGACTTAAGATGCAAGGCTCGAGACAATTGATAACTTTGCGGGTAAGTTATCAGAATTAGCCTCAAGATCGGCTAGTCTTGGAGAAGTTATTGAAGAACCAAAACTTGTGAAGAAGTTTCTTAATAGCTTACCAAGAGGGAGGTATATTCATATCATAGCTTCATTGGAACAAGTACTAAATTTGAATTCAACCACGTTTGAAGATATCACATGAAAACTTAAAGCATACGAAGAAAGAACTCTCGAAGAACTCGTTCACGGTGATAGTAAGCTTCTATATGTTGATTGAAAACAATCATTTACTAAGGGAAAAGGACGTGGGAAAGGAGATAAAGAGGGTGCTGGACGTCCAAAAAAGGCAAAGTTAAAGGAAAATACCGAGCAAATCAAGAAGAGCAAAAGGAGAAGAAAGATCGCTCCAAGGTAATATGTTTTCGATGTGATAAACCTGGTCACTTTGCTTCTTCGTGTCCAGAAAAAAAAAAACAACAAGAAGCGTATGTAGCTGAAACGTAGGAAGTTGATGATGCACTATACATATATAAAGTTGTGTTTTTGAATGAAAAAAAAAAGAATAGTACCAAAGAACTATGAATCAAAAGAAGTTGATAATGGTACTTGGTACTTAGACAATGGTGCAAGTAATCATATGACGGGTAACAAATCTTACTTCTCGCAGCTCAATAAGAACATCAAAGGCAAAGTAAAATTTGGTAATGGTTCATGTGTGAGCATAGGAGGGAAATGTTTGATCCTTTTCCAAAGCAAAATCAGAGAACAAAAACTAGTTACAAATATATATTTCATACCTTCTCTTAAGAGTAATATCCTAAGTCTTTGACAAGTTACGGAGGTTAGTTGTGACGTTAGAATGAAAGAAGATTTCTTGACAACTCTTGACTCTTATGGAAAGCTTTTAGCAAGAGTCACACGGTCTTCCAATAGACTTTACAAGATTGAGTTAAAGATTGGAAAACCAGTATGCATACACTCAAGAATTGACGAAGAATCATGGAGATAGCATGCTCGGATGAGACATATAAGAGATGACTTAGGATGGTCTACACTTAAGGCAATGACAAAACAGGAGATGGTCTACGGTTTACCAAAGATTGAAGAGGAGAAAAGCTTGTGCGAATCATGCTTGGTGGGAAAGCAAACACGTCAATATTTTCCAAAGAAAGCTAAATTTCGAGCATTGAATCCTCCAGAACTATTACATGCGGATCTATGTGGTCCTAATTCTCCATCAACTTTCGCTCATAACAAATATATTTTTGTTATTGTAGACGATTTTTCAAGATACATGTGGACAATCTTGTTAAAAGAAAAGAGCAAAACATTTGAGAAATTTAAAGGATTTAAAAGATAAGTTGAGAAGAATCTTGGTAAAGAGATCATCACATTGAAAACCGATAGAGGAGGAAAATTTACTTCAAAGGAGTTTCATGTGGAATCAAGAGACATCTCACAGTCCCATATACATCTCAACAAAATGGAGTTGTGGAGAGTTGAAATCGAACTCTTCTAGAGATGACTGGAAGCATTCTCAAAGCCATGAAGGTACCAAACAAGTTGTGGGGTGAAGCAATACAACATTCAACATATATAATTAATAGAGTACCGGCAAGAGCTCTTGAGAACATGATCAAGAAATCGAAGAGATCGAAGAAGCTCAATCTGATGGATATTTCAACAACAAAAAGACAACATTCAACCGCTAAGAAGACCGACAAGGAAAATTCATCAACCTAAGTATCTTGATGATTATGTTTCTTCAAGCCGCTGTTGAGTGTGAAAGGTTACTACTCTCCATCAATGACGAGCCAAGGTGTTTTAAAGAAGCCAAATGATCGATTAAATGGACAAAAGCATGTCAAGAAGAAATCGATTCTATCAATAAAAACAAGACTTGGTTTCTAGTTGAAAAACCGAAGAATACAAAGATTATTGGTCTCAAATGGATTTTCAAGATCAAGAGAAATGCTAATGGTACAATCAACAAATACAAGGCACGCCTTATAGAAAAAGGATATGTACAAGAATGTGGCATAGACTTTGATGAGGTATTTGATCTGATTGCTAGACTTGAGATCATTCAGTTATTAATAGGTCAAGCTGCATCTAGTGGATGGGAGATACATCATTTGGATGTAAAGACAACCTTCTTACATAGATAATTAAAGGAAGATGTGTATGTTGTTCAGCCCGAGGGCTTTGAAGCAAAAGGCGATGAACACAAGGTGTACAAGCTTACAAAAGCCTTGTATGGTCTAAGACAAGCTCCTCATGCTTGGAATATGAAGTTAGACTAGATTCTAAAATGTATGAAGTTCAAAAGATGTTCAAAGGACACATTCGTGTATCGCAAGGAAGATGCTGAGAGTAGTCTCATTGTGGTGATTTATGTCGATGATTTATCCGTAACCGGAAATTCTCTCAAGATCATAAACGAGTTCAAAAGAGGTATGTCTTCCAATTTTGAAATGTCGGATCGTGGGAAACTAACCTACTATCTTGGAATTGAGGTATATCAAGGAAGAAATTTCATTGAAATTAAACAAGAAAGATGTGCTAAACATATCTTAAAAGAGGCGGGTTTAGAGTCATGTAATTCAACTTAAATTCCAATGGAGTTTGGATTAAAAGTCTTTAAAGCACTTAAAGAATCTGAGATAGATGCAACAAGTTATAGAAGGAACATTGGTTGCTTAAGATACTTGTCACACACAAGACCAGACCTAGCTTTTGCGGTTGGAGTAGCTAGTCGTTGGATGCAAAGTCCACGCAAGTCTCATGGAGATATCATGAAGCAAATTCTACGATACATTAAAGACACTCTACCTTTTGGTATCAAGTTTCATCGGAATGGATCAATTAAGATAAGTGGATATAGTGATAGTAGTCACAACATTGATCAAGACGATGGAAGGAGTACAACCGTTCACATTTTCTTGTTTGGTTCATCACCAATCATGTGGTGCTCTCAAAAACAGAATAACGTGGCATTATCTTCTTGTGAAGTTGAATTCATGGCAGCAACGAAAACGGCAAGCTATGTGGCTTTAAGACTTGTTGAGTGAATCACGGGAAAGAAGATAGAACAAATCAACATCAAGATCAACAATAAATCAGCAATTGCTCTTACAAAGAATCCTGTATTCAATGGTATAAGTAAACACATCCATAAATGTTACCATTTTATACGAGAATATATTAAGAAAGGAGTATTCGATGTTGAATATGTTCCCGGTGGGGAACAAAAGGCGGATATTTTGACTAAGGCATTGGCACGAACCAAGTTCATCGAAATGAGAACTTTGATTGGAGTACAAGACATGTCTAAAGATGAATTGAAGCTTAAGAGGGAGACTGTTGAGTAATTTACAATTACCTTGTTCATAACTTAGAGTTTAAGTTATCTAAAAGTTGTTAGGATAAGCTCTAAATTATGAAAGTTGTTAGAAGTAGGAGTTATATATTTCTAATCAGAAAAAAAATTAAGAATGTTGTCTTAAATCTTAAAAAGAAAATGTTTAATCTATGTTGAGATTAAAACCTTAAATATCTATTACCAAGTTGTGACAAATGTAACAAATATATAAGATGTTTAGTTTTAAGTTTTTTCTTTGACTCGGTTCATATTCAATTTAGGTTTTTCAAATATATAAAAAAAAGATAAATATAGTTCATCTTATCTTACAATAAATTCTTTTGTTTCATGTAATCTCTTTATCAACACATTATCTTCACCTTGGATTAATGAAGCCATTTGCAGATTTGTGTCATGATAGATCCAATAAACTTTGGATGACTTTATTAACGTACTGCGTATTCAAAAAAACACAACATTTGGATAGTAATGAATTTTGAGTGGAAGTAATTTTATAGAATGGTGATCTCGTATTAGTGCAACGTAAAACCAAAAAACGGGAAATAAGATGGAACTTGTGAATAGTATGGAAGGACAGGAAATTGACAAAACTTGTAACATTGAGAATGATTTTAGATTAAATCAAAGAAAAAACTTGTAATGTGAGGTGAATAAGCTGGTTTAGTTGTCTAAACGGGGGCGCTTCTCGTTCTTCACGTCTTCATTGGATATTTTGTTTGGATGTGTGTTCCAAGCCTTGGAAAGAATTGCACAGTCAGCAGATATGGGGTTGTTTATTCTGAATGCCTCATTGTTCAAGCCAACGTCGTTCGGAATAATACAGGAGACAGAGAAAGTTTGACGTGAAGCTTGGAAGTTGTACATTGACACTTTGATTTGAAATTTGCAAGTTTGGCCAATAATGTGTTTTAAACTTTCAGGAGTTTTAGTTTTTAGTGCTTCATTGTTATCATCTCTCTGGGCAAAAAGGTAACAAAGTTTGGTTATTACTTGTATGGAAGGTGTAGTTGTGTTTTTGAGGTGCAAGAGCATTGAATATACCTCGATGAATGCGTTTACAATTTCAGAAGCTTTCCGTCCTGCAAAGTTTGTCCCTTCACGATAAAAAATCACAAATGTTGTTGTGTCTCTGTTGTAGTCATGAACCCTTACTTCAAAGTGGTACCTACACATCCATTTGGATACAATTATTTGTTGTTTAGTTTGTGTTTGTGTTGGACATGTCTTTTTCAAATGAAAGCATAGTGTGCAAACCTGATGAGGCCAACATTGTTGTATTTTAGACACGTGTTGCAATAGAATGAGGAGCCGGATTTTCCCAACTTTGTGTTACAGCTACTGCACGAGATGTAGTACTAACCATATTATTCATCGATGGCATCTATTGTAGCGAGACAGATAAAGCTTGCCGCCTTGTTTGTTTGTCATTGGAAAGTAATTAATAATCTCGACGATTGTGTTACAGAGTTTATAACTTGTAGGGTTATCAGTTTTGAAAAGGGACTTACCTATGGAGTTTCACTTTGCAGATACTGTTGTAATTCTTTGATAGTCACAGTTTCCAGTTTTGTGATGGAGGAAGATGCGCTTGAAACAGTCGAAGGTTTTTTGTCACTTTGAGATAAGGTAAAATGTTTTTTTATTGTTATGTTAGTGTCGATTTGGCTATCATTGGAAAATGATGGTAATCATGCAATAGCATCAGAGAATATACCTTTTGAACAAACCTTTGGTGTCATCAATATCATTGTCAAAAAAGAGGCGGGTAGCTGATGTTTAAGCTTAGGGTTACAGTACTTGTAGGAAAATTAGATGTGTAGTGGGATCTAATATAAGTTGTAGTTGTATTTGGGATTAGTGAACAAGGAATTTAATATACCTCCTATAGATTTTGGGTTCACAGTAGTGATGAGAATCATTTTTGGCTTGATGTGTGCGTTATTCCATCGGGTCCTAAACTTTTCAGCAATGGTTCCCCATAAGCTAACACAGATTGTGTCACCACTGGATATTAAATGTTAGGTCGTTATCTTGAGAGAGAGACGTATTAAGCGTAAAGCTTGTGAGGACTTACTCTTGATGTTGGAGGTGTAGAAACACTATATCACTTGATCTTGTATCATGTACTTAAGGTGCCATTTCTTTAGTGGATGTCAAGTGGAGGTTGTCACCTGAAATTACGCGGAGCTCACCTATGACATCTAAAGGATGTAAAAGTAAGTTCGTGTGGCGTGATGTTTATGTGCTAAGTATTTTAAATGGGTAAGCATTAGGTTACCGAAGAGGTCAATGTTGGCGTCAGCAATTGCAAAAAACACTTGGAAAGTCTTTAGCCTAAACTTGTCTTCTTCAATTATGTGATCTCCGAGTGGTGTCGGGAGGAATGTTGTTTTGTCAGTGAAACAGATGGAGTGTTTGTAGTCGGAGACGCAGTAGTACTTCTTGCTGGGATTAACCATGAAGTTTTTCAATTTGTATACTGTGGTCGCCATCAATTCTTCTTGAAACTGAATTGCCCGGTTTGCCGAAATAAAACCTTGAACTGCATTTCCCTGCAGTCGTATTGATACAAAAAAATTAGTGTTGTATATTTAGAAGAAATATATTTCAATGTAACTTGGAGTCAAAAAAGAGGAATTCAATGCCTTCAATATTCTTCTTGTACATATTAAAAAGTGTAGAAAATTTATAAGGAACAAAAAAATTTAAAACAAAATGGGCTTCAAAAAGGAAAAGCACATCAAAAAGAGACCAAGACATACAAAATCAAAGGCCTAGAATTCTGCAATTGTAGATTCGAGATAGTTGTGAGCATTGGTCATATATTCATATTCTTTTTTTTCTTTTAAATTCTCTATGTTTGTGATTTTGATTCATAAATCATACTATCGTTTTTATTTTCAATGTCATTTTAATATATTTTTTTGCTTTGCTTGTATTCGTATATCAAATAATATATCTATTGTACCTTAGTTGTCTAACAGTATAAAGCTAATATAATAATTTTAATATAAAAAATATTTTGAAGCATCAAGCAAAAAGAAAAATTGAATGACATGTTAATGTAAAAGTGTTTTTAAGAAACTTTTAACAAAAAAAATCTGTAATTTATAGAAAGTAAATGATGTTACCCGCTTAGCAGTATAATCTCGAAGGGAAGAAAGGAAGACAACGAATTTAAGGGTAACAAAAAGAAAAAAGAGGTATTCAGATTGTTATACCTAATAAAGCAATGGTCGAAAATATTTGACATTGATGATCTTCTAGGAAAATGCTAGGGGTTGTTTTTTCACATGAACCATATTAGTTTGAGACAAATGAGAATATAAGAAATCACTAAAGATTAAACGAATTAGACAAATACTTGCAGTAGGGAACGTGATATCACGAGTTTTAACCCTATATCGTACTGCAAGTGCACATCAAACGTAATAGTACTTAGGGGTCGAATTCCTCAGAGAACCAGGTTACACTTTCGACTTCTATCGAATCGCAAGCTATATCAATCCAAATGAGAGAGGTAAATACTACAAATTTAAACGCGAATGAAATCAAATAACTAAAGCAATTGGATGTCGGATATTCATTCAGGTCTTGTCTCGTCTTGAACATAAATAAATATAAACCAACTCTCGTTGAATCTACCCCTCTACTAATAATCTAAAGGTCCTAGCTATCGTTGGTTTCAGATTACAAGTAGGCTTTATCACTTAGGTTCAATTACTCACAACCCAACCTAGCATCAATTCTCGTTGGTAGTGAAGGAATTGCTCCTCGAATCTAGTTCTAGTTCTCAACAATCTTCTGGAAAGTTAACAACCTAAAATCATCGACTAGGTGATCAGGCTAAACTATGCATTAAACTCAAGTATTAGAAGGATAATCATCTGTTCATCAGTCATATTTGCTCTCCAACAGTGAATTCTAAAACCCTCGAATCCCCAAATCCGATCTAAGATCTACTCAGACATAGAGCAATGAATCAAGCAAATCATGATGAACTGAAACTGAAATTGCATTAATAAATAGAAATAGGATTTAGAAATTCTTCTCAAGTGTGAAGAGATCTTCTTCCTAGTTTACAAACTCTCAAAACTCTGTAAAATTTGTTCTCTCACAACTCAAAGACGGCTCAGGACTCCCTTAAAATAAAATAGGAAGAGAGTATTTATCGGGCCCAAAACAAGAGCTGAAAAATCATGAAATTAGGTTTCTGCGAAGTGGATCGATCGGATATAGAGTTTATCTCTTAGAAGCCAAGTAGTTCTTCAGATCATGCGCATAATCCTTGTTATAGCACTGATTGATCGATCCTTGTGTTGATCGATCGGTCCTTCCTTTCGTGGAAAATACCGGGAAATGCTTCAAACTTCTCCAAAGTTCACCTTCAAACATAATTCCAACTCTGAACGTTGACCTGAAATCTCAATAAAATATAGACGAATTCCCCAAATATAACCGTAATAGTTAGCTCAAAACCGACAAAATATAAGGAAAATCAATTCCCACAGACTTAACTTTTTGCTTGTCCTCAAGCAAAGAAAGAAAGATTATAGGAAGATCACATCTCATCAGACAAATGACTCTCTCCAGATCATGCACATCAAGTCCGAAGTGATCACAAAAATATTACTCATCAAAATCGAGACCACCTTGTACTTCCCCCAGACTTAGCAAACATAGCAATCTCGTGTCACAACTCAAAACAAACAATCAGATTTCTCATACTGACTTCCTAATAAATCTAAGTGCAGTCTCATTTGAGGGAATATCGATCAAGAGGCGAAAAGTTCCTACTTCTACTCTCTAGACTACCTTCAATCTGATTCCATTTCTCTCTCTTTTCATCAGACCAATTATTCCTACTAAGTTGCTTCATTGGAGTTTCCTTCAGTAAGCTAATTAGTAAAGTGAAAAAGATTACGTCATTGGATGTATCCTCAGAAACGTCCAATTCACTTTAAAAACTCGCAGCGTCATTAGAAAACTTTTACCCTAGGCTAACTTCATGCAAAAACTTATATGAGAAATTTTTTTGTTTAAAATGCCTGAAAATGATGAAGAGAGAAACAAAACCAAACTTACAAGGAACATGCTTCATTGAGTAAAGAGAAGGAACATACCTGATGTATTACCAATTCCCTTGACGAGAGGGTTAAGTCAGGTTAGGTGTGAAATCAGCATGAAAACCCCTGAAAGTTAAGATGGATGTGCTATGAAACTGAGTGTTGCTTTGTCTCTAGGTTTTCCAATAGTCTGATTGATTCCTGAGAAATGCAAATCAAGTGATACTAAGTCCATGATAATGCTGAGAAAATCAAAAATCAAGTAGTCTGATGTGAGTCTCAAAGGCTCAAAAATACAGAAATAAAAGAAAGAAATAGTCTGAAAAATCTAGAATGCAAAAGAAACAAAACAGAAAAATGTGTTAGTCAATAAGTGTTCTCCCCCAGTCCCGGAGTAAAAATAAATCAAAAAGAAGACATAAAAACGCATAAGAAACAAAAAGAAGCAAACAGAAATAGTCTTAAATAAAATGAAAATAAACTGAAACAAAAGTAGGAAGTAGCTAAGAAGCTACTCAGGGCTTTGGCTATAGCAGTCGCCTGGTGCTCTGCGACGGTGGGGAATGATAACCGGCTTTTACGGTATCAAATAACCTACTGTTATGTAATCAATCACAATACAGTAAGGTGTCAATCCAACTAGGCTAGCAACTATTCAATTTGGATGCAATCTACTCAACCTAATCTAAGCCAGAATGATTATGCTGAATGATATTATGTTAATCAAGCTTAATGAAAACAGAACACAAAATAGAGTAAAAGCAGAGCGTAAAAACAGAACGAAAACAGAGCGACTAAAGAAACAGAGCAATCACGAAAAACAGAGCAATGCAGTAACTGAATTTTAGGCGAAAAACAGAGGAATAGAAGAGTCGAAAATTCAAATAAGGAAAAGGGGTTCTTGAGGTTGAGGATCAGCGATCAAGGCATTCCTAGGGGTTCTAGACTTGTTTATCAACCTATTTAGATGACCTCTAGGCAAGTATTCACAACAATCACATTCATTCTCATGCAATGGGACCTCTCTCAAACCCCAACCAGACTTGATTCTCACCAACGATTAGAGGGCTCAAGAGGTGTTAAACACAGACCTAACAGAGGCTAATAACACCCTAGACAGTCAATCTCTTGAGCTAGGAGAAGTTATCTCAACCTAAGTTCGTTCAAGCATTATCACAAACACCTTTTGGGTGGGAAACACCAAACCATCAGATTTCAGTTGATCAGAAAGAAATAAGCATTAAGGACACTTAGACTGAAGAGATCTAAGCCTATTCAACCCTAAACAAGTATGGAATTCCCTAAATCTACCCTAATCTCACCATCTCCTCAAGAACCCTAATTTATCTACTCTATATTCATGATGAAGAACATAAACTCAGAATTGTAAACCGTTGACATAATCAGAAATATCAAACAGAGATGAACAACAATGATTGAAAGCAGAAAATCGAATTCTCCAAGGATCAACAAGGATCTAAGATTCAAAGAAAAGGAAATTACAAAGGAAAAAAGGAGAAAAGTCTTTTTTGCTTAAAGAAAGGAGGCTAAAACGTTCTAGGGTTTGCTTGATTACAAAAGAGGGGTATTTTATAGGCCTTTGTTTCCAAAAAACAAAAAAATTAAACTTTGACCAAAAAGTCAACGCTCAGGTCCGAAATTCCACTCGACCAGTGATGCTAGAGTGTCATGCTCGAGTGTCATGGGGATATGCCAAATCTTCTAGATCACATCTTGAACTTCAACTTTAGGCCAATCGAGTCTCTCATAGATCTTCTTGTAGTCCGAAATACTTCATAATAAGCTCCAAAAGTACATTAAATCCCCCTTTTATGCAATGTATGCAATGCCCAATACTAGATATGCAAATAAAGCCTAAAAGGACTTAAAACAATGATAATACTCTAAGTATGAATGCAAAACATGCTAAATAATGCCTCTAAAACATGCTAAAATGCAGACACATCAACTTCCCCAAACTTAGTATTTGCTTGCCCTCAAGCAAATGCATAAAGCTAAGAAGAGAGAGAAGTTGCTAACAATGGGAACATTCTACGTCAAACAAACAACTCATCAAGCTGAAAATCGTAATCCATAAGTGAACCCCCATTCCGTTGTAAAAACCACAATCTACTTACATCAAGGCTTAGCATAATAACCGAATACTTCCTAATACTTAGCCGGACTCTAAGAAACTCATATTTGGAACCTATTTAGTATAAGTGCAGACCGCAAGAGGGGCTATTGATCAAAGACCTTGGGATTCAACTTCCTCAAATTCAGCAAGACACCATTAATTCAGCATTTTCGATCACTTCTTATTTTCAAGTCCTACTTTTGCTCAAACTTGTATTTATTTGCTCCAGCTTTGTCAATGAGACACGAAAAAGTACGAGTTTACACACAGTCCCAGTTCACCTTAGGCATCAATGTATTAGCTTTATCAATGAGACACGAAAAAGTACGGGTTTACACACAGTCCCGTCTCATCTTAGGCAACATCAGACTGGTTTCATCGATGAACTCAAGAAGGTACGGGTTTACGCACAGTCCTCGTTCATCTTAAACCATATTATTTTAGCTGAGTGGTAAGAAGGATGATTATATATTCATCTTATGCTTTTATTTCTACTTAGCTAGCTGAACCTAAGGAATGATCTTATGCAATGTATCTTAAGCCCCTAATTTAGTAAAAATTGAATTCGATTATGAGGCAACAAATCTGGTCTTTTTTGAGATACAACATAAGCATCGGTTTCTAAGGTCAATGATCTACCAATCAGTGTTCAAGAGTGAAGAACGCGAGTCCAAGAGTTCACTATGGTTACTAGCCAATCAACCTAGCAAGTATGTCTATCATTAGCAAGATGATTCCCAAAACACTAGACTCGATCCTATATGAATGCAATGCAGCTACATGAACACTCTTTTTTTGACAGATGCTTTTTCATGGTTTTTCAAATTTTTATGGGTTTTCTATGCCTTAAATGAAATACACATGAACAAATATGCTAACTAAAAAAATATTTTTGGTTTTTCTATGCCTTAAATAAAATACAGATTATGAAATGAGGAAAATCAAAACTAAGAATCACAGAAAACAAAGTCAAATATCCTCTAGAACCCTCCCCCAAACTTAAATCACACAGTCTCTTGTGCGTATAAAAGCCCGAAAGAGGATCCTAGACCAGCAAGTCAAGAGAAAATATGCAATGGTATATACAATGAAATGAAGGAATTTGTACCTTTCAGAGGTTCTAGTAGTCGGCAACCTTGTCCCGCATTGCAGCCATGTATCCGTTGTCGTTCTGGCGACGCTCGAGCTCACCATGGTCGAGTATCCCGGTTGATGCTCGACCTGGTCGAGAGTCACCATGGTCGAGTTTCTCGGTCGAGTGTTCTGCTCGAGCTTGGTGCTCCTGGGTCAAGTGGCCGCCTATACGAGAATGTTGCGGTGTTTGTGAAGGAATGCCTAACTGGTGTTGGTTGCTGCTGTCTTTCACGATCCATGGATACAGAGGCTCGCCTTGGATGAAGTGTCCTTGGTGACTATCCTCCACCTCTTTCCAAAACAGCTACCCATCTACTCAGCTCCTCATTCTCCCGTCGTCTAGTCTCATCACTAGCAGTCACCTTCTTGACTCTTTTCATCGGCCATTTGTTCATCTTTTGAAGCAAGCTGATATGCTTGTGTGCTTCTTTGTTCGGGACTCCCTGACGTGGTTGCATGGTGAATTATTCGAAACAGTAGGCTTCAGGGTCCACCTCGTCACTATCGGTCGGGGATGAAGGTGGTGGAGGACCGGTGGAGTCGTATAAGGCTTCCAGCGGTGGGTTAAATTCAGTGTTCCTCCCCATCCTTATTGATGTGTATTCCTTGTTTGGCAATAGCAGAAAAGTGTTTGGTCTAAGCAAGTGATTGAAAGAGTACACGTGCTTACCTTGTGCCTCAGCCGTGGATAGGAACTGACATCTCCGCAGATGGTCGATGTTCATGAACCGAGGATCCACCCATTCTGCCTCATTGATGGGCACTCCACACCTTTCCAAAATGCAAGTGACCTTGCCATCACGTCCATAAGTTCTGTTATCTCTCGCCCAATCGCGGTATGTGATAAGCTGGTTAGCAAACTAGATTGTTAGACCTACTTCGTTTCTATCTCTAATTATCGAGGAGTCATCACTCCTTGTCCCAACAATGTTTTTGAGTGCAGTCACCAGCATTTCCATCCCCCCAAGATTGATAGTACCTGTAGTAAAGAGTGAGAAGAAAGTATTCGCAAGGATCATGCGAAAGTACCTCAAAGCAGGATTCCGAATCAGTGATGCATTCGATCGAGCTGACAAAAATTTGCTCCTTGTTGAGGCTATAGAGCGCCATAGATCATCCAGTTCGGTTCTGTCAAAATCTGGCCCATAACTCTCGGACTCGGCCCTTGGGAACTGGAACAACTCTCGGAGTGCTCTGAAAGTAAAACGGTAGTCTCAGCCCCTAATTGTGAAGATGAGGTACCCGCCACCTTGTCTCTCCTAAAGACGCACATTGTCTACATCATAAAGAAAAATTTGGACAGTGGCTAGGAACTGCATGGTTTCTTCCTTGTACGCACGTTCTGGATGAGACACAAACATGGACAGTCCATAGTTCTGGAGCATCAGGTCTACATCCCTAGTCAATCCCATCGCAGTCAATTCTTCCTTGCATGGGTAGTGGGTACCTACGAAATCCATTCTTCGCAGGTCATTGAGGGCTCTTTCTGCGTTATGCTTCTTCTTCATCTCTTTCTCCCTCATTCCAGTCAGGATGATCTCCCTTGCTTCCTCAGCTTCTTGATCTCTATACCCTGCTTCTTGGAGCATCTCATCCACGAGATCAGCTTCCATGTCTTCTTCTGCATCCTCCTCACATCCCTGCTCTGGATCATCTTCATCCATGTATTCCCTCCCTTCTCCGGACTCACTATCTGATTGGATTACTAACCTCTTCGCTCCTTTTTGTCTTGTTTGCTCCTAGAGGATTCTCCTTGCGGAGGCTGTTTTCTTGAACGAGCATTGTTTTTGGCCCTGAGTCAGAGGTGACTAGCATGGTTAGTTTTCCATTTAGACATGGTATCGATTCGCTGAAAAAATGAAGGAAGAGAGACACTTGAGCTTGACACTCGAGCAGTAGAGGTCGAGTGTCACGAATAGTCAAAGGAATGAGCAGTCGTTGATCGAACCGAAATCTTGAGACCTCCTGCACTCGATTCTTTAAGAAAGCTTCAGCAAAACAGAGAAAATCTAGAGAGAGTTCTTAGTGAGAGAATGGGTTTTTGTGTGAATGAGAAGGGAGAGAATCCTCCTCCTTATATAAAGGAGGAGAGATAAGGGATAATCTTTTTCAAATTTCAAATTTGAATGTGGATCAAATCAAATCTTTTGAATTAAATATAAAAGATAAGGCATTAAAGATAGATTTGACCCGTTTTTCGCAATAAATGTCTCCCATTTTTCAGCTTTTGACAGTTATAAGTGCGCATGCCTCGGAATAGGCAAGGTGGTGGGACACTCGAGCATGCTCGGTCGAGTGTCAGTCTGTCACATGGCAGCTGACACTCGAGTGGGACACTCGACCAGACCTGGTCGAGTGTTGTCCCATCATGTCGGTTCTGGTCCCACATGTCCTATTCTGGGCTCCACTTCCGTGCAAAACGTACAAAAAACCTTCCAAGTGCATGTAAGATGAAATAGATGCAATTAAAGACAAAGACTATAATAATATCGAAAGAAACGAAACATGCTAAATGTGGATGCAAAATGGAATGTATATACAGAGGATACCTCTAGGACTGCCTCCCAACTACGCTCGTTTATAATCTCAAGCTTGACTCCCTCACATTCATTGGAGATGAGGTGGCTCATCGAGGAGAACCAAAGTTCCCTCGGAAATCGTGCAGTTAACCAAGTACGGCTTAACTCTGTGACCATTCACTGTGAACTCTTCACCATTGTTGTCGGTCAAGGTAACTGCTCCATATGGTTGAACTCACACCATCTTGAACGGACCAGACCACTTGGATCAGAGTTTACCCAGAAACAGCTTGAGCCTAGAATTAAAAAGAAGCACTTGATCACCAGCTGTGATCGTCTTAGACTGAATCTTCTTGTTATGAGCTGCTTTGGTGCGATCCTTGTATGCCTTAGAGCTGTCATATGCCTTAAGTCTGATCTCCTCAAGTTCATGCATTTCTATCTGTATTTTCTCTTGGGCAGTCTTAAAATCGAAATTCAGAAGCTTAGTTGCCCGGATTGACTTGTATTCGAGTTTTACTGACAAAATGTAGGACTTCCCATAGAGTAGCTGAAAAGGTGTTCTCCCAATCGGTGTCTTAGAAACATTCCTATAGGCCCAAAGGGTATCATCCAATATGGCGGCCCAATCTCATTTTGATAGCCCAACTACTTTCATCAGAATAGAGTTGATCTACCTATTGGATACCTCAACCTGCCCACTGGTTTGGGGATGCTAAGGAGTCGCCACCTTGTGTTTAACTCCATGCTTCTTGAGCAAACTCTCAAAGACTTTATTGATGAAATGGGATCCTCCATCAGTGATCACTACTCTCGGCACTCCAAACCTGGGAAAGATGATGTGTTTGAACAGCTTCAGTACCACATTTGCATCGTTTGTGGGAGATGCAATGGCTTCCACCCATTTGGAAACATAATCCACAGCAACGAGAATGTAACTGTCAAACACCCCTATTTCCAAGATGGGATTCTGAGGCATCTCGTTCCTCTTACTTATACTGCCCATCCTCAGACAACAATCGCATCTGGATATAAACTCCTGACAGTCCCTGAAGATGGACGGCCACTATAGCCTAGCTTGAAGAATCTTTTGTGCAGTCTTGAATGCTGCAAAGTGTCCACCATATGCAGATTCATGGCAGTGCTCCAATATTCCATTAACTTCTTCCTCTGACACACACCTTCTGAACAGCCCATCAGATCCTTTCTTGTAGAGATACAGCTCATCCCAGAAGTATTGCTTCACATCTCTGAAAAATTTCTTCCTTTGATATGAATGTAGAGTCTTAGGTAGTTCTCCTCCCACCAAAAAGTTCACCAGATCGGCATACCACAGCAGTCTAGTCCCGGCAAGTTGCATTCCGAACCCTAAGCACCTTTTCAGACCAAAAGACGGACACTCGACCTTGGTGTGCTCGAGTGTCATGGTCGAGTGTCTGATTGAAAAGCTCAATAGATGCTCTTCTGGCATATCGTTATTCATCGGAAGGGATCCTTTCACCTGCATCCTGGAGAGGTGATCTGCGACATCGTTTTCTATAACGGGTTTGTCCACTATCTCCATATCAAACTCCTGCAGCAGCAAAATCCACCTAAGTAGTCTAGGCTTAGCATCCTTCTTTTTCATCAAGTACCTCAGAGCTGCATGATCTGTGTGTACAACAACCTTCGATCCCACCAAATAGGACCTGAATTTCTCAAATGCAAACACCACTGCAAGTAATTCCTTCTCCGTCGTGGCGTACTTCACATGAGCTTCATCCAGTGTTCTACTAGCATAGTAGATCACATTGAGTTTCTTATCTTTCTTTTGTACTAAAACTGCTCTCACAGCGTAATCACTAGCATCACACATTATCTCAAAAAAAAGAGTCTAATCTGGTGCCTGAACAATAGGTGCTGTCACTAAGGCCTCTTTGAGTTCCAGAAAAGCCTTGAGACACTCCTCATCAAAGACGAACTCGGTTTCCTTACAGAGGAGACGAGTCAGAGGTCTAGCTGTCTTAGAGAAATCCTTAATGAAATGCCTATAAAACCCTGCGTGACCCAAGAAACTCCTAATGTTCTTCACTGTTTTGGGAGGCTGCAACTGAACCATTACTTCTATCTTGGCTTTGTCAACCTCAATACCCTTTTCTGATATCTTATTACCCAGAACGATGCCCTCTCTCACCATGAAGTGACACTTTTCCCAATTGAGCACAACGTCTGTTTCAACGCACCTCGATAGAACCCTGCACAAATTCGACAAACAAGAGGAGAAAGAAGAGCCATAGACAGAGAAATCGTCCATAAACGCCTCAACCATCTCCTCAATCAGATCTGAAAATATCGAAGTCATGCAACGTTGAAAAGTAGCAGGTGCATTACACAGACCAAATGACATTCTTCTATATGCAAATGTGCCATAAGGGCAGGTAAAGACTGTCTTTTCCTGATCATTTGGATGTATAGGGATCTAGAAGAATCCACTATATCCATCAAGGAAACAGTAATATGAATGATTAGTCAACCTCTCTAGCATTTGATCAATGAAGGGTAAGGGATAATGATACTTCCTAGATGCAGAGTTCAATTTCCTAAAATCGATGCACATCATATGTCCTCTAACAGTCCTAGCAGGAATCAAATCATCATTCTCATTCCTAATAACAGTTATTCCCCCCCCCCCCCCCTTCTTGGGCACACAATGCATAGGAGACCTATTTGCTATCCGAAATAGGGTAAATAATGTCAGCATCTAACAATTTCAAAATTTCCTTCTTAACAACCTCTTTCAGATTTGGATTTAATCTCCTTTGAGGTTCCCTGCTAGAGTAAGATTCATTTTCAAGGTGAATTCTATGTGTGCACAAGTTAGGAGAAATTCTTCTAATATCAGACAATGAGTATCCTAGATCCTTTCTAAACTGTTACAATTTAGCAAGCAACTCATCCTCAGTCAATGCATCATTCACAATCACAGGATAAGTTGAGTTGGTTCCCAGAAATGTGTACTTGTACGTGGTCTCTGGTTATTTGTATCCACTTTTGGTGATTTGAGCTCTAACCAATCGTCTAGATCTACCGAAGACGGACACTCGACCTTGGTGTGGTCGAGTGTGTTGGTCGAGTGTACGTGGTCTCTGGCTGAATCACGACACTCAACTAGGTGGGGGTCGAGTGTTCAGTATCGAGTTTATTTTCCCCTTTCAGAGGCTTGTAGGAGTCCAACAGTTTCTTGTAAACCTCTATCTCCTATGCACGTATCCATCACAACCATCTTTTGTCAGAGCAGTACCAAGGTGATCTTCTTCTATCAATTCCTGAAACAGATCCTCTGAAAGCTCAACTATCTCCTGAACTACAAACAGCTGACCCTCTATAGTCTGTTTTCTCGTCACATCGCTGATGTTGAAGGTCATTTTGAAATCCTTCCCCAATTCAGTTCGATTTCTCCTTTTGGTACATTAATCACAAGTCCTGCAGTGGCCAAGAAAGGTCTACCAAACAGCAAGGGGTCTTTGGGCTCTTCTCCCATATCGAGAACAACGAAATCTGTCGGGATTTCCACTCCTTTAACCTGAACCGGTAGATATTCCAGGATGCCATGCGGAATCCTAACCAACCTATCAGCTAAAACCAGAGATATCTTGCATGTCTTGTACTTGTCAAACTCTAAGCGCTTGGCGACTCTCAGTTGCATCAAGCTGATCGATGCTCCTAGATCACATAGGCAACTCCTGAACGTGAGAGGACCTAAAGAGCATGGGATCGTGAATGTCTCAGGATCATCTAGCTTCTTCGGTATGACTTTCCTCTAAATTACAGCACTGACCTCATGCGTTAGCACAACCATCCCTTTAACCTCTTGTGTTATGTCCTTGACTACATCCTTCAAAAATTTCTAGTATGGGGGCATTAGCATGAAGGCATCCAGAATTGGTATCTTCACTTCAACATCCCTCATCTGTTTTTCGAAAAGAGCCTTGTACTTGTCTGCAACATCCTTCTTGAATCTCTGCGGAAAAGGAAGCTGGGGTTTGAAAGGCGGTGGAGCAAAAGGCTTTGGGTCTTTCTGCAAGTCACTAGGTTTTGGTGGTTCGAGAGACGACACTCGACCACCTAGTCGAGTGTCAGGTTCGAGTGTTCTGGATTTCGGCTGTTTTGTGCTGATTTCTAGCTGTTCTTCAACCAAATCATCCTCTCCCTCTTGAATGACATTGTCCTCAGTTGCATCTGCATTCTCAGCACGAATCAGTAACTCATGACCACCACTATGGAGTGTAATGGCGTTGACATGGTACTCCTTAGGGTTTTGAACAGCTTTTCTTAGTAGTTGTCCAGTCGGTTTCACAGAAGATGAGGAGCCTTGCTGATTCTCGACATACTTGAGCCGAGCATTAAGTGTCTCAAACTTGCAGTGCAGATCACTATGAGAAGCATCTATCTTTGTGTGCACCTCACCAAACTTCCTAGTCAGTTCTGATACTATAGCTGTCTGGCCTTTGAGGATTTGCTGCAAAATGTCTATAACTTCAGGTGTTCGTTGGGGTTGGGTTGGGTTGTGGTTCTCATATCCAGGTGGTACAGTGGGTGGTTGGTGATGCATTTGTTGGTACTGTGGTTTGGGGATAAAGGGTTTGGATGGAGGCTGGTTGTGATGTTTTGGGGGATACACGTGATCCTAAGGATTAGCCACATTGGTGTTCCTGTATGAGAGGTTTGGGTTAGGTTTGTACCTGTTGTAGGGGCGATAGCTGCTTCCCTGGTTCTGCACAAAACTGACCTCCTCTGTCTGATCTTCACTTGCTTCAACATGTTCTGCCTCACTCACATAATGCACCTGTTTCTGCTGCACAGAGAGCAACCTATCCAGTTTATCTTGTATAACTTTGAGTTCCTTCCTACTGACCATATATGAATTAGCTGAAGCTCCTTGTAGTCCTATCATAGTCCTCACCATACTGCCCATCCGCTTGAGCCAAATTCTCAACAAGTTCCCAACCATCATCCACCTCTTTATTCAGAAAATTCCCATTGCTTGTTGTGTCTAGCAACATTCTGATTTTGGGAGGAACACCCCCTGTAAAGAGTACTAAGGAGAGACTCGGTACTGAACCCATGATGAGGGCATTGAGACTGATACATCTTGAACCGTTCCCATGCCTCAGAGAACGTCTCTGAATTGGTTTGGTTGAAACCAGAGATCGAGTTGAGAAGCTTCGCTGTTCTAGAATTGGAGAAGAATTTTGCAAGAAAGGCTTGCTTGTAAGCCTCCCACGAAGTAATGGAACCTGGAGGCAAGTGTTTCTCCCACAAGAGAGCTTTGTCTCCTAAAGAGAAAGGAAACAGCCTCAGCTTCAAAGCATCCTCCCCAACCCCATTAATTTTGGTCAAGCCAGTCAATCTTTCAAACTCATCAAAATGGTCTAAAGGATCCTCGGATGGCAGCCCATGAAATTTGCTATTCTGGTAAATGGTAGGTGGAACGATTTGTACCTGTTGTAGGGGCGGATGGCATACCACTCTTAATCTCTTTGTTGGCAATGGTAGGTGGAACGATTCCATGGCGTTGAGTGTGAATACTTGGAGCATCTCCAGCTCCGATATGTCGTGGCCTTCTAGCATGAGGCCTTTGCACAGTTGCATGGTGTGCAGTTGGGTGTTCTGTATTGTTGTCCTCCATCTCAACCTGATCTTGGTGATCCTCTAGCAACCTATTATGCTGTTCCTGTAAATGTTCACGAGATAACTGGTTGATGTTGGCCGAGTAACGGATGAGATGTTCACTGCCTTTTGATCTAGTCTGCATACAACCCAAATCTTATCCCGGAACAAGACACTCGACCAGGTGTTGATCGAGCTTCACAAAAACAGTTGAAAATGAGACACTCGACCAGATGTTGCTCGAGTGTTCCTGAAAATCAACAAAAACACAGAAAAACGATGGTAGCACTCAATGCAATCGAAAACACAAAAGAACTTGGTCTCAGGAAAGTGATAATCCTAATTGTAGCTAACTAGAACCCAGTTGGCAACGGCGCCAATTTGATAACAGACTTTTACGGTATCAAATAACCTACTGTTATATGTAATCAATCGCAGTACAGTAAGGTGTCAATCCAACTAGGCTACCAACTATTCAATTTGGATGCAATCAACTCAACCTAATCTAAGCGAGAATGATTACGGTGAATGATATTATGCTAATAAAGCTTAATGAAAATACAACGCAAAACAGAGTAAAAGCAGAGCGTAAAAACAGAACGAAAACAGAGCGACTAAAGAAACAGAGCAATCACGAAAAACAGAGTAATGCAGTAACAAAATTTTAGGCGAAAAACAGAGCAATAGAAGAGTCGAAAATTCAAATAAGGAAAATGGGTTCTTGAGGTTAAGGATCAGCGATCAAGGCATTCATAGGGGTTCCAGACTTGTTTATCAATCTATTTAGATGACCTCTAGGCAAGGAATCACAACAATCACATTCATTCTCATGCAATGGGACCTCTCTCAAACCCCAATCAGACTTGAACTCACCAACGATTAGAGGGCTCAAGAGGCGTTAAACACAGACCTAACAGAGCCTAATAACACCCTAGACAGTCAATCTCTTGACCTAGGAGAATTTATCTCAACCTAAGTTCGTTCAAGCATTATCACAAACACCTTTTGGGTGGGAAACACCAAACCATCATATTTCATTTGATCAGACAGAAATAAGCATTAAGGAAACTTAGACTGAAGAGATCTAAGCCTATTCAACCTTAAATAAGTCTGGAATTCCCTAAATCTACCATAATCTCACCATCTACTCAAGAACCCTAATTTATATACTCAATATTCATGATGAAGAACATAAACTCAGAATTGTAAACCGTTGACATAATCAGAAATATCAAACAGAGATGAATCACAATGATTGAAAGCAGAAAATCGAATTCTCCAAGGATCAACAAGGATCTAAGATTCAAAGAAAAAGAAATTACAAAGGAAAAAGGAGAAAAGTCTTTTTTTGCTTAAAGAAAAGAGGCTAAAACGTTCTAGGGTTTGCTTGATTACAAAAGGGGGTATTTATAGGCCTTTGTTTCCAAAAAACAAAAAAAGTAAACTTTGACCAAAAAGTCAACGCTCAGGTCCGAAATTCCACTCGACCATAGATGCTCGAGTGTCATGGGGATATGCCAAATTTTCTAGATCACATCATGAACTTCAACTTTAGGCCAATCGAATCTTTCATAGATCTTCTTGTAGTCCGAAATACTTCATAATAAGCTCCAAAAGTACATGAAATCCCCCTTTTATGCAATGTATGCAATGCCCAATACTAGATATGCAAATAAAGCCTAAAATGACTTAAAACAATGATAATACTCTAAGTATGCTAAATAATGCCCCTAAAACATGCTAAAATGCAGACGCATCAGGGAACGCGGTAATCCATTGGCTGATCATCCTCATCATCATCAGACCGATGTTCAGCAACATTTGGTCGGCTAGTAACTACAGTAGGCATGGAGACATGCTCATCACGATCATCTGCAGGTGCACTCATACAAAGAGACACTGGGATCCTCCTCAAAGCATTCCAGATGGTCCGCTGAATCGATCTCTTCCTCCTCTCATTCTCGACTTGCCAGTCTCGAAACTGCTGATCCGTGAAGCCGTGCGAGTAATGAGGTAATCTGAGTTCCTCCTTAGGAAACTCAGGACGCAGAAACCCACAAGGTTGAGCAGCTGCAGCCGGAGGTACGAATTGAGTAGAGGTGGAAGCTCGAGTTCTCCTAGATCGGGCGCGTGGTGCGGCTTCCTTCTCCTTAAGCTTGCCAGAGATCTCAGGATGCGACAGATCTGGTCGGAACTCCACGTTCTCTCTGCAGCTAAGTGAAGTAATGTGAGGAGCTGGAAGGGTGACAAACATCATCTGGGGAGTGTCATCAAAGAAAGTCCACTGCTTCCTCTCCAAAAAATACCTGGCCAAAGCAGTTGTATCGATCAAATCGATCATCTGCACAACCTCTATCTGCCCGAGATCTAACTCATGAAACATGAAGATTGGTGTCAGGAGACTACCAATAGGCTCAATCACTCCCTTCCTCGGGTCACCTCTATATATGTGCTATACCAACTCATTGACAAAAAGATACCCCTAGTTGATGTTCAGAGGAGGACCTGTAGCGAGAGTAGGATCTTGGTAAAGATCTGGTACCAGAGGAGAGATGGCATCATGCAAGTACTCCAGCTGGGATTTGGTTTCACTGCCTGACTCCTCCTTAGCTATAATTGTCGACTCGATGTGCTTCGCGACTATCCTAATAGCAGGATTCCTGATATGAGTGAGCTTAGAAGCCTTACCCTAATACCTATCACCAAACAACAAATACCACAATGCATTCTTCAGAGGAGAGTTCTTTAATGGTTTCTGCCCAACTGTATGCTCATCAAAATCGTAAACCCCGCACAGCTCCTGAATGGTGATTGTATAGAGAGCTCCTCTGTATCGGTATGTGAGGTATTGTGCATAAACTAGAATATGGGGATCGGCGCACGCATGTAGATCACATGATGCTAAGAACTGCCTGACGATCTCCGGATACAGTAGATAAGCATCAAAACAAAACTTGGTTAGACCAAGATTATCCAACAACTGAACAACATCTTCTAGAATCCCCATCCTATGTAGTGTCTCACGGCAAAAGAACTTTGTCGGGATCAACGTGTTAGTCACGAGTTAATCATAAAAGCTTTCATGAAAGCTCTTCCAACCATCTTCTTCCTTTCTATCTTTGTACACTGTCGTAGTTCTGACATAAGAGAAGTGTCTCTGGTAGCCACATTATCGACAAAGTACGTTTGTTCCAAACTCGGCCACGGCAAACACTGACCAAGTTGTTTTTTTCTAGGTGCATCGTCGTGCTGTTGCGACGACTGACCGCGCTGGAGATTCGAAGATACTCGGACCTTCTTTATAGGTTTCTTAGGATTAGAAGTTGATGTACGAACCATCTACAATGAAGGAAGAGAGACACAACCGAAAAAAATGAGTTTGTGATCGAGAAAATTCACAAATCTTCGATATTCTTGGTGTACAAATAATCATTGGTCTGATTGCTTATTCAATAAAACACGATCAACATCTAGCAATGCATCAATCGAACTATATCATCAAAATCAAGCCTAAAAAATTCTGAAATTCCTCTAGCAACCTCTAATTGAAATTCAACGACTCAAACAGCAAGAAAGGGTAGAATCCATGTAAGAATAAGGCACATGCATCACTTAATCAATGAAAATCAACAAGAAATCAAATTCCCCTTCTCCCAATTCAACTTTCAAAATCAGACATAAAATTCGAATTTTGAGAATATACCTTTGCTAATCTAAGCAATGAACCACAAGATCAGATAGAGGGTGAAATTCTAAGCGGATAAGGCTTTTGAATCGTTAAAAACTGATGAAAAACGAGAGAGAAATCGAGTTTTGAACATTTTCGGAATAAAATCGCTATGCGCGTTTAAGAAGACGAACATGGGTGTAAGATCGATTGATCCTTACTTTTATCAATCGATCTGTGCTCTCGCGAGCAAAGAACGATCAATCCTTATCTTCTAAGTCGGGCAATGGATCGTACGCAAGTTCTTCTCAAAAGGTTCGATCGATCCTTCATTTTCATGTTGTGCTCTGGATCGTGTGGTCTTCTTAATCGATTAGTCGGGCTTTGCTTGTTTGGTCGGGCTATGCTTGTTCGGTCGGGCTACGAATCGTGCGGCCTTCTTGCTCGATCGATTTTTGAGTGTTCGGTCCTGCTCTGGATCGTTCGCAAACCTACTATGTAGGTTGATCGATCGATCAGTGCTTTCGACAGCTTTCTACTTTGAACAAAAACACAAAAACAAAATCAAACTAAAAAAAACGAAAAAAAAAACAACTACCTAAAAATGAGTTGCCTCCCACTCAACGCTTCTTTACAGTCATTAACTTGACTCAGACGCTATTTAGATGGCGGAACTGCGTGAGTGAGGTTTGCTCACTCCTCGGATTACACTAATCTCCTCAATGATGAACTTCTTTAACTGTTCATCTTTCTTATGGATTGTCCTTCCTGAAGCATCCAGCAATGCAACAGTTCCATCGCGGCATATCTCCTTGACCGTGTAGACTTCAAAAGTATCAAAGCCAGGACTCCCTGCAAAAACTTTGATAATGAAACCTTTAACGTCATAGTTGCAGAATTTGTCAAGACCATAAAGGATACAAGTGTCTTGATGTTCAGCTGAGTCTCTCTCATGTTCATGGAACAACTCATACTCCTCATCACAGTCACTTTCTTCTTCATCATTTACTGCAACCTGAGTCAATGATTCAGTGTTCACTTGCTTTCCTCCATCATCTCTAATCATCCCACAGAAACAACTCGATGAAGCTCGAATAGGATATGAAACATCCTTGTCCACGTTCTGCAACACGACTCTCTGACTTAGGAAGTCTAACTTAGCCCCAACTCTGTTGAGGAATGGCCTTCCCAATAAGATCGGGACAGCTCCTTCTCTTGCCATTTCAATTACCGTAAAGTCTGTAGGGATCTTGCAATTCCCAACCAGAAGAGTGAACTAAACAAGTCTTCCCCTAGGTACCTTAAAGATCCATCTCCAAAAGAAATCGATGAATGATGCTCTTGCATTAGCTCAATACCAAGTTTCTGCATAGTCTCCAAAGAGATAATATTGATACTAGCTCCAGAATCACACAAGGCATCGCTGAAAACTAGTTGTCCAACCTGGCAAGGTACAATGAACTCTCCTTGATCTTCTATCTTCACAAGCTCCTTAAGGTATGGAACATGAGGGTTGTACTTACTCTCAACTGAACTCCCTACTTCAGAATTTACCACATTGCAAGATTCCTTGGGATTATTTTCAACCTTTCTAGGTAAAGCTCTTTGTGGACGTCTAATAGCTTCAGCAGTCTGAGCAACTTGGGTGTCTAGCTTCTTGATATGCATAGAAACTGACTCAAACTTTCCATTCAGGTCATTGTAGATGTTTGACGTTCCTGAAGGTGCTGTTGGAGGTTGTTGCTGTATTGGCGGTGGTATATAAGGCTTATACGGCCTTTGCCAGTTACTTCCTCTTGCATTCGGAACAAACGGCTTCTGATTCTTCCATCTTTGACATGAATTCTGGATGAATGGTTTTCCCTGAAAAGGTGACCCTTGAGGTAGTGTGGGTGCTGGAAAAGTAACATCCCGAGGGTTCTCGATGTTAGTGATCGTGTAGGAAAGGTAATTCGGGTTCTGTTCTCTGTTCTGCCAGTTAACATAATCAACCTCCCTTTGATCTTTAGAACCAACCGAATCATCTTGAACCTGAGCCACTTCTCTATTGTCCTCAACCTGACTCATATTCCTCTGATTGCCCTGATTTGCTCGGATTAGGGTATCCAACTTTTCAGCAATGTCATCAGTCCTCTGAATCTCCATGCTGTTTACCTTTCTAGTTCGATCATATTCTAGACAATGACTACCAGAACTTGCAGCCAAGTAATCAATCAAAGTGAAGGCTTCATCCCTAGTGTTGGTCATAAAGTCTATATTGCTGGCAACATTCAGGGAATTCTTGTACTCCCACTCGATTTCACTGTAGAAAGTGTTGAGAAGCTGCTCATCCGAGTACCCATGGTGTGGACAATCTCGTTGATACTCCTTGAAACTTTCCCATGCTTCATTCAAATATTCTCCATATCGTTGCTGAAACGATGAAATCTTGCTCCTCAGAGCTGCAGTCTTGGACTTAGTGTAGAACTGATCAAGAAACGTTGCGCGAACCTGAGCCCATGTGGTGAGTGATCCTGGAGGTAATGAACGCAACCACCTAGAAGCTTTGTCTGAAAGTGAATGATGGAAAAGTTTACACTTCACATAATCAACAGGTACACCGTTAGAGGTAGTGGTCCCACATATGTCTTCGAAATTCTCTATGTGATCCATAGGATTCTCCCCTGGAAGTCCATTGAAGACATATTATTTAACCAACCCAATAAGTTGAGGTTTGATCTCATAATCATTCCTCTCAATCGCAGGAGGTCGAATAGCTGAGCGATTATGATAGTGGGTGTGTGGAGTGACCATGTCACATATTGCTCTGCGTTGAGCAGGTTCTCGTGCTCTCCTAATCTCAGCCAACTCTCTCTGCAACGGTTGTACCATTGTGGCCATATCCTGCGGATTTCTGTGTTTGATTCTCTGGAAGATTCATATTCCTAGCCCTTCTGCTTTCTCTTTAAACCCTCGCAAGCTCTTGATTATCCAAGTTGAATAGGTGTTCTGAACCTTGACTTCTGGTCATACACCTGAAAATGGATAAAGCGAACAAAAAGAAAAATGTAAGTAACGATATAGACTTGAAACTGTAAATGGAAAATCAAAAGGCAACTAATGGTTCCCCGGCAACGGCGCCAAAAACTTGATATCACGAGTTTTAACCCTATATCATACTACAAGTGCACAGCAAACGTAATAGTACTTAGGGGTCGAATTCCTCAGAGAACCAGGTTACACTTTTGATTTCTATCGAATCACAAACTATATCAATCCAAATCAGAGAGGTAAATACTACCAATTTAAACGCGAATGAAATCAAATAACTAAAGTAATTGGATGTCAGGTATTCATTCCGGAGTTAGAATTCTTGTCAGGGAAACTATTCAGGAACTAATCTGATCTTATTCTCGTCTTGAACATAAATAAAGATAAACCAACTCTCGTTGAATCTACCCCTCTACTAATAATCTAAAGGTCCTAACTATCGTTGGTTTCAGATTACAAGTAGGCTTTATCGCTTAGGTTCAATTACTCACAACCCAACCTAGCATCAACTCTCGTTGGTAGTGAAGGAATTGCTCCTCTATTCTAGTTCTAGTTCTTAACAATCTTCTGGAAAGTTAACAACCTAAAATCATCGACTAGGTGATCAGGCTAATCTATGCATTAAACTCAAGTATTAGAAGGAGAATCATCTGTTCATCAATCATATTTGCTCCCCAACAGTGAATTCTAAAAGCCTAGAATCCCTAAATCCGATCTAAGATCTACTCAGACATAGAGCAATGAATCAAGCAAATCATGATGAACTGAAACTGAAATTGCATTAATAAGTAGAAATAGGATTTAGAAATTCTTCTCAAGTGTGAAGAGATCTTCTTCCTAACTTACAAACTCTCAAAACTCTGTAAAATTCGTCCTCTCACAACTCAAAGACGGCTCAGGACTCCCTTAAAATAAAATCAGAAGAGAGTATTTATAGGGCCCAAAACAAGAGCTGAAAAATTGTTAAATTAGGTTTCTGCGAAGGGCATCGATCGATCGATCCTAGAGTGGATCGATTAGATATAGAGTTGATCTCTCATAAGCCAAGTCGTTCTTCAGATTGTGCGCATAATCCTTGTTAGAGCACTGATCGATCGGTCCTTCCTTTCGTGGAGAATACCGGGAAATGCTTCAAACTTCTCCAAAGTCCACCTTCAAACATGATTCCAACTCTGAACATTTTTTACCTGAAATCTCAATAAAACATATATGATTTCCCCGAATATAACCGTAATAATGAGCTCAAAACCGACAAAATATGAGGAACATCAGAACGTTAGAAAATTGGAAGATAAACTTTTGTGATTAATTTCAGTAACATTTATCACTTTTAAATATATGTATAAAATTTGATTGATAAAAATTTTGTATTTTTGAGAAAAATATAACTATAAAGAATATCAGAGGTTTCGGTTGACAGTTATTTTGAAAAATAATTTTTTTATAAGAAATTAAAACTACACAAATCAATCATATTTTAGAGTTGTGCGATTAGTTTAATTTTGATATTTTACAAATAATTTTTGTTTTCTACTGCTATGGAAAAACTATAGTGGTACAAGATTAAGATTTAGCAATAAGCCCTTATGTTCAATACTCTTCGAGCATAAAAAAAGGTAAGGTTTATTTATAAAATGAAAGAAATAAAAAAAGAAAAACAGAAAAATGGACATTGGTATATTTACTATTTGATAACCGTGAGGGAGGAGCCAAAAAGAGAAGAAAAAGGCGAGGGGGAGGAAAAAGCCGCGACGAGAGTAAACCACTTTCTCTGTTCCGTCTTCTCTTTTTGGCTCCGTCGAAATCTTTCACATTTTTTGTGCCCTAATTTCCATTCTTACTCTTCCCTTTCTCAACCGACTCAACTTCTTCTTCCTCTCACTCATTTCTTCGCCATTACTCGTTAGGTTGAAGCCTAACCTCTTTCCATCTCTCAACCGCTGGAGGAAAAATCTCCGGTGAAGAAGAATCGAAGTTTCTTATCGATTCTCGGTGTTTGTTCGGAGTTTTGCTATTCTGTTCGGGGTTTTATCTTAACTCAAAATTAGGGTTTATAGCCTGTTTAGCCTATGGCTCCTAGGCGTAAAAGAGGAGTGAACCAAGCTACTCCGAAAGAAGAGTTGAGACTGGGTGATCTGGTTCTTGCTAAAGTCAAAGGCTTCCCTGCTTGGCCTGCTAAGGTGCGATTTCCTGCTCTCTCTCTCTCCCTTGGCGTTGATCCATGATCATAGTCCTCATAGTTCCTGCATTCATCTTTTATATTGGCTCTTTAACAGATATTTGTGTGTGTATGTGTTAGTTTGGTTTATGGCCTTCTGTTTGATGGAAAAATTTAGTCTGTAAGGTTTCTCGGAAGAGCTCCAACCCTTGTTTCCCTGCTTGATTGTCTCGCCTTAGTAGGCGTCATAATAGGGGTGGATTATTGTCTGCGAAAGCAAATATTTTCTTGTGGTGATGTTGAGTGAATTTTGAAACCAGTGGTATATAATCTTATAGCTTATTGCTGTGTAGCATCTTTTCTGTTTATAGCATTGATTTTTGTTTGAATTGCTGTTTATTATGATTGAGCTGCGTGGGATTATTCGTTTTGACTTAAATATCTCCGGAGAAGTTGATGGTTTTGAGTTTCAGATCGGCCAGCCTCAAGATTGGGATTATGCTCCGGACCCAAAGAAACACTTTGTTCAGTTTTTCGGAACACAAGAAATGTAAGCAGGCCTCTTCTATGTTTAGTGATTGTTGATAAAATTATGGCCTAGAAATCTATAGGTATCAAGTCAATTTATCATGTTACTGTAGTCAGGTAGTTCCCTCCCTGAAGACGATAGCACGTCTTGTTTTCCCTTGTTATTGGAGTGTGATTTGTCTTTTTAATATTAATTGTTGACCAACTTATCATCCTCTAATGCAGAGCTTTTGTTACGCCACCAGATATCCAGGCCTTCACTAGTGAGGCAAAGAATAAACTATTAAAAAGATGTCAAGGTAAAACAGTCAAGTACTTTGCACAAGCCGTAGAGGAAATTTCTGCTGCATTTGAAGAGTTTCAGAATCACAAGTCAAATATTTCAGGAAATGAGGTTCTTTTGAATGCTGTTGAGCCTAGTTTGACCAAGCCTAAGGTATTGGATCAAACAAACCGTAGAGAAGCTAGTAGTGACAAATTTTTTGATAAGTTTGATTCTAGGGCGGATCCTTGTCTTGGTGGGTTAGTTGAGAATATTGGGGTAGAGACAAATCCTGACATTGTAGAGAAAGATTCATCTCCATTTTTTAAATCATATAACAGAACTACTTCCGCAAGTAGGGAGCCATTGGAGCACGAATCAGCTGACCTTATCATCAAGGTGGCAGGTTTTGGTGATAAAATTGATGGTGTTACTTCCATTGAGCATCGTCATGGTGCTGGAAAAAATAACAGCCAAAGAATAATAAAGAAGATAACAGGTGACTTAGATAGTAGATGTAAAAATGTGGTTCATCAAACCAAACGTGTGCCTGATAGTCAAGCTGCTACGGATAATCATCTCCATGGTCCTAACCAGAAATTAAAAGACAGTGGAAAGGAATGTGTTGACTGTAAGCTAGTTTCGGATCTTAATATCACCAGTTCGAAGAAGCCAAAAGAGCTGCTGAAAGATAACCCTAGCGCCCATGTCTCTGATGATAAGCATAAGTATGCACTTGGGTGTAAAAGTGGAATTTTAGGGAAGACAAAGAGGTTTCAAAGTGAACTTAAAAAGTCTGCATCAAGGGCAGATGAAAATAAACGTGCGTCTAAGAGGCCATGGTCCAAAGATGCGAACGGTCAACAACAATGTAAGAGCAAACACCTTCTTCCTGTTGGCGAAGGAAAGGCTGAAGAATCTGATTCTTATGGTGTTGTATCAATTCCAAAGCGTGAGATTGTGTTGGGGATAAGTGCTCGGAGAGGAAAATTTGATTTTGATAAGGAAGGGGTTGCTTATGCGAAGCGACACAAACAGAAAGTGGAGCACACAAGTGTACCCTCTTTTTCTGGGTCTCGTTATAAAGAGGGGACAAATCATCCCAAACAGAAAATTAGTTCAGCTTCTGATATTGATGTGACAGTTCCATCTGCGCCACTGCCGAAGAGACGGAGGGCAGTTTATATCTCCGACGAAGATAATGATGAAGATCCAAAGACACCCGTGCACGGTGGACATAGTAATGTTCCCAAAGCTTTAGCTGCTACTGATGGTCCTAAAAGTGCTAATGTGTCCCGTGATACTTCTACTGATACTTATAAAGCAAAGCTATTATCAGAATATGCAGGAAGTGCTCAGCTGCCAAAGAGACGAAAAACAGTTTGTATATATGACGAAATTGATGATGATGATCCAAAGACTCCAGTGCATGGAAAACATACAGATGTTCCCAAAGCTAATTTAGCTTCTGCTGATGGTCCAATAAATGCTAATCCATCCCATGATAGGTCTTTTGACACTTTTGCCAAAGCGCTATTAGTTGGATCTGCAGAAAGTGTGGAAAAAAGGAAAGTACCTCTGTGTAAACATAACAAGGATGTTTCACGTGCACTACCTGATAGCATGGAGGGGTATAAGTCGCCAATGGGAAAACCGGTCAAAGACTTGCTCCCAAAGTATGTGAAGCCGATATTGAGATCTCCTAGGAATTCCCCTCAGCTGGTTTCATTGACCAAACAAGTGACAGGAAGAAACAAAAAAGCAGATGTCTTTGGTGTAGGAATGGCAAATAGCGTGAAGGGCCCTTCAAACAGCTCGTCTATGGGAAAACCTGTCATCAAGGTTCCTGCAAAGCATGTCAAGCAGATCTTGAGACCTCCTAAAAAGCGCCCCCTGTTATCTTCAAGTAAGGAGCAGGTGGCAGGACAGAATAAATTTGCAAAACTTTCTGGTGCGGGGATACCAAAAAAATGTAAAGGTAATTCTTCTGAGGGCGGAGTGGCTGGTTCTGATAGAGTAAGCTCTTCTCCATCTCAGACAGCAAATCAGAAAATCCAACCAGCTTTCGGGGAAAAACCAACAGGCACTCCAAAAGTTGCAACTCGGTTGAATGATGCTGGAGTGCCAAGAGACATTTCTGTGAACTTGGCCGCTGGCATGTATGGTTTCTGTCTTTCCCTTTGTCAATAATATGTTTGTAACTTTTGCTTGGAGGTTATAGGCTTTGTGTTTCTTTTAATGTTACAGCGTTGATGTCAATCGAAAAAATGGAAGTGCCCCATCGATCAATTCTAGGATGCCAGATTCTTTGTCAATGAAGGATCTAACAGCAGCTACCCAAGCAAAAAGAAAAGAAGCACATTCACACACTCCATCTTCTGCTTGCATTGCCATGCTGATTGTTGCTCAGGGACATCAAGAAGAAATGAATGTGTCAAATCAAGGCCACCAGTTCTCATTAAATAACCGAACTGAGCCTGAAGAAAAAGAAGGGAGAAGTGTTAGTTCAGGGAATTGGTCAGTTGGGGGTTCACAAAGTGGTGACACTGAGGCCGCAATTTCCTGTGATGCATTTGAAGGAATGCTAGAGACTTTATCCAGAACTAAGGAAAGTATTGGACGTGCAGCACGCCAGGCAATTGTTTGTGCTAAGTATGGAATTGCCAGTGAGGTTAGTTAAATTGCATTACCTCAGCTTGGCACTTTCTCTTCTTTTTGCTGTTTCATCTCTCGTAAGGATGCCAGCCAGGATTTTCTACTATAGACCTTGGAATAAACTATAAATGGAGAATCAGTTTAGAAATGTACCTTTGCCGGCTCAAATTTCTTGTCTGTTTACTTAGTCAAATGTTTTGTTTACAGTGTTTCATGGAAACATTTTTGCCATGTATTGTAGGTTGTTGAAGTTCTCATACGAAAGTTGGAAATTGAGCCTCATTTTCCCCGTAAAGTGGATTTGTTCTTTCTTGTGGATTCGATCACCCAGCGTTCCCATAACCAAAAGGGTATGATTACCTCGTATATAGATGCAGTACCTCTTTCCGAATAGTTTATTTTCTGAGATGCTCACAATATTTTATTTTATTGTTATATTTCTGTTTGCGTCTAAAAAAATATCTCCGCTTGTCTTATGTATAGCTAGTAATATTAATGTGATAGTTCATGGTGCATGTGAATCTTCTTTAGGTAAGGTCGGCGCTTTGTATATTCCGACTGTGCAGGCAGCCTTGCCACGCCTTCTAAGTGCCGCTGCACCTCCAGGGGCTGGTGCTCGCGAAAATCGTCATCAATGTCGGAAGGTTCTTTGACTTCCTTATCGTATTATGGACACTATCATGTTTTGTTGTTCAGAGTCAATGATCTCTTGCTCCTGCTAGGTGTTGAGGTTGTGGCTTGAGAGGAGGATTTTCCCAGATTCTCTTTTGCGTCGTTATATTGGTGACATAAGTGGCTCTGGTGGTGATTCGACTGCTGGGTTTTCCCTGCGACGTCCTTCTAGATCTGAGCGTGCTATAGATGATCCTATAAGGGTTATGGAAGGAATGCTTATTGATGAGTATGGGAGGTATGCACTACACTTCTCTTGTTCTGTAGTTTGATTTTTTAGATTCAATATGTTTTGTTGATGGGCATATAGAAGCATAGTGGGAAATTTATATTACTGGCTGGTTGCTGAAGAAGGTTTTAGTGTGGTTTTGAAGAATACTGATGATTTATATGCTAACGAGTTTTCTGCAGCAATGCAAGTTTTCAGCTGCCTGGGTTTTTATCTTCTCACACTTTTGGATATGATAAAGATGATGAGGATCTTCCAAGGACATCAGAGGAAGGTACAAACACACATATGGAAGAACCAGTCCATGCTTTAGGCAAGTTAAAGGCACATGATAGTTCCAGTAAAAACCCTCAAGGTGTTTTAAAGGATGCTAATGGTGTGCTTGAAATGGAGAAACCCCCATCATCTCCGCCTCAGCTGCCACTATCATCTCCCTCGGAGCAATGTTCGTCTCCACTACCAGCTCCATGGGCACCTTTACCACCTCTACAATCTATAACTCGACCACTATCATCAATAACTCAAGCGTCTATGCCTAGCAATCCTTCATTACCACTTCAACCAGGATTCGATCCCCCAGCATGTGGATACCAAAAACCTATGTTGCAGGACCACTCTAGCATTGCCGCTGTAAGCCCTTCGATTTCTCTCGTTTTCTGATTTACTTATCATTTAATTTCTAAAGCTGTATTGTTTCTTACATTTATATGCAGAGTAAGCAAATTGACCAAGTGCTCGAAAATGCTGCACATGGACGGCATACAGATGGGGATTTTATGTGCAATAACAGGTTTCTTTCAGCCACCTCCAAAAAGACCACCCCTAGGGACAATGAGCTTTCAACTTGCTGCTAATAACTTACAAGCTGACTCTACAATTTCAGGTGAAACAATTTAAATCAATTCATATGCTTTTAGCTGCTATGAGATGCAACTGGGATCCTATGTGTTTCGTGCAATGTTTAATATTGTAATGTGCCATTCAATGTCATACTGTTTCTCAGATACTTCCATCTCGGCCAAACATACCTTCTGCGGCTCGGTGGAGGCCATCTTGAAGTGAAGGTAGTACCTTTGGTTGCTCTTTTACACTTTGAATAGCAAGCAGCTAGTGTCTTTTCATTTTTATTTATTTTAAGCTTCTTTGTCTCTGATTTTTTTCTCTGGATTATCATCAAACAGTTCAGAAGAGACGGCATTCTCTTCCATGAAGGACTTTTTTGGTGGTGTATTCACTTCAGAGGAATCAAAACTCTGCAGACTATCATCAGGATATTGCTATATTGTAAATTTCCCTGACAATATATCACCAGATCCTATTCTGCTCAGTATATGCCCTAGTTTCTAATTTGGTCAGTACTTCCGTTCCTCACGACCTGTAATTAGGCTAACAAGTACACACACAGATTTTTCTAATTTAATGTATTTCAAGTTTAAAGTCCTAAATATATTGGGTAAAATCTATGTCTAGTAAGAACCAGCTAACTGAAAACTTTCTTTACTGGTATCTGAGACCGATCTTCAAATGAACACTCAACAAGTGTAATGTCTGCAGAGTGATGTAATTATGTTCTAAGGTAGTTTCATTAGTGAGGCAATGAGAAGTTCCAAAGTATCAAGTGCAAGTCTGTTAATTGCTCTTAATATTAATTCCTGCAATGGAGGCCTGTCTTTTTAGTCTTTCGTGTTGTATGTAGGAACGTTTATCTTGAGCTATTTGGTAAAAGTCTTCAGTTCATTGTAGACGAGAGTACTGTGAGAATTGTACTTATTAAAACCCCTGTATAACTGCTTTCTCCAATAAATAGTGAGGGCGATGATGCTATTCTTTTCATAATCCTATCTTGTTTGTTTCCTTGACAAATGTCTCTTCTGTGCATAACGTAGGTTTTTCTGCCTAGAACCCTTAGCTGGACCAATGAAGGATGGATACATTTCTTCACAATTGTGACTCCAGTCAGCCGGTTTTACAAGAATATCCATATTAATATCTTATGCACTGCGTATGTGAAGTTTGTTGAGGACCTGAGGTATTGGCTCTTCTTTGTGTCTTGAAAATCATACTTTTTTCTACTAATCTTGTTTATGGGTGCTAGTGAGTTTTAAGGTTTCCAACTCCTAGAAATCTCGTTTAGGTAGTATATTGTGGTCACGACAGATACATAGCCTCTTTTCCTGCAATCCTGTTGGAAACAGCTCTTTATTCATATGCATGTGTAGAATATTGGTGTATCTTGTTGTATTCTCTCGTGTAGAGTCAGTGGCTCTTTTTCTAATAGAAACATGCGAAAAATCTCCAAAACAAATCAACCTAACAACCATTGTGGATGTATGACTAATACATGTATAATTTGCTGTATGAATGAGTCAGTTTCTTGATCTACTTGGTCTCTACTACAGATCTCTCTGGTCTTTCTATATCTAATTTCCTGATCTGGTATTTTGACTTCAATTCTCCTGGCACATAATCACTCAGCTGCGTTGTCTCTTGCTAGGTCTACTCTATTGAAGCGGGAGTGGTAGAGATGAGCTCCAGGTAGAACCAAGTTTTCGTGTGATCTCGAGGTAAACACCAAATGTGAATTCGATAATTGACTGGGCGCAGGTCAGCCCATAGATTTGTGGTTCACTTCTGTCTGATCACTCCTTAGGCTTTAATTGCGTAGTGACAATCCCAAGTGTGTTGTTGCATGGTCAATTCAGGTTTTGAGATTTTGTGGGACCGGAGAGAGTTCCAAAGGGATTGGGAACTAACTCAGTCTCAAGTCTGCAGGTTAGATTTTTCTTTTCGTTTTTTTTTCTTTTCAATTCTCTAATTGAAGGGCACAACGTGTCGAAGATTTATCTTTTATTACATACTGGTTTGAGCATTTTTTTATTAAAGTTATTCTATATAAAACAGGTTTCGATGAAAATGAAACATGAACCTAATACAGAAGCTTATAGATCAGGTATTTAGTGAATGTTTCGGCAAGGTATATTAAATTGTAAGTTTGCAAAACAGAATTAGTGTTGGCTAAAAGAAAGCCGAACCTAATCATTTTTATCAAAGTGAAACGATCCAAAAGGAAAGTTAAACAAACCTAAGCTCATCAGATTGTCATTTTATTAGTCTAGTTTCTTAGAATATGGAACTTTGATCACAAAAGTAATTTCGATATGCCATTTTATGGAAAATGTAAAATAAGAACTCTTAGGGAAGTTGTGAGCAATTAGTTAGAACATAAGAGCGCAAGAATGAATAACATACATACATATGGTACGAGTTGTGCTATACATGTTTTTGCAGCCGCAACCAAAAGAGACCTCACTTGTACTGTTTGTCACCGTTAAGACAGCTGTCCGGTCGCACCAAACATGTGACGCATTGGTAACAGAGTATCAGTATTGCAGAAGTGGAGAGGACAAGGATGATAAAGTGGTGATGATACGTTTCTGATATTTGTATGTATGTGGTCGAGGATTCTTCTCTCCGCTTAGATGTTTCGTTTGATTTAAACACTATTGCTGTCGAGTCATATTATACCAAAACCAGGAAATAACACGAGTTATACATATAAACCATGGTTTTTTTTTCCACATCGAATGTTAGAGAAGGAACACGCAATGTATGACATGTTTTAATCGTTGCTTCTTTAATGGGTCAATTGGTGAAGTTAAAAAAACAGAACAGGCTTACAGCAACCGCTCCTTTTAACTTTAATAACAGCATTATTAAATAAATGCAACAAAAGAGTACACTTTAGTAATATGTGACAGACAAATGTATCATTAAATAATAATAATAATAATAAAAGATTTAACTACGCTACCAATTTGTGGATACGACCCCCACCCAGACTTGGTACAAGATATTTTTATAACTTACAAAATAAAAACAGAGAGCAATCATTACATCATCAGAAGCTTCTTCCTCCTTTAAAATTGTTCAATTTGGAAGTTTTCTTCTCTCTTTCTTCCTTCAAATTTTGTCTAATCTCTTAACTTTGTATTTACTCCGCATTCAGCTAAATAGCTTCTTTAGCAATTGATTTGTATAGTCCCAAAAAGAATAAGGCTGTCAAATAACAACGAGAAACTGACCTTTTGGTTTTAGTCCAAAGCCGTTTTGTTTTTCCGACCTGTCAATGGCTTTGGTAATCCGTCAAAGATTGAGCTTGTAATAGCCGCAGGTGTAAGCAAATCAGGTTTTAAGCTCCAAGTTGATGTTGACCATAGAGACAACGAACCGTTACTGCTGCTACCCTCTGGTTCTTGTAGACTCGATGCACTCGACGATTTTCTTACACTGCTAAAGCTGTCTGATACTGGACCATCCATCAGGTTAATTGGTACCGGATTGAAATTACCGGTTTCAGATTCTGCTGCTAGATTGGTTCTGCTTGAGGCTTTTGATCTCAAAGCTAAGCCTTTTCCTGCTATTGATAAAAACCCGCCATTGCTGCTACTATTCTCTTCTTTCAGTAGAAGTTCTGGAGTCCGGGATGTAAAATCGGCTTCAGATTTCTGGCGTCTTCTCATAAACTTATCGGAATGTCCTTCATGAGAATTATTATTATCAGGAGATTGGTTGATCTCCTCGAGAAGTGCATTGACCAAGCTTCTCGATTTCCTGTGCTGATTCAAGGGAGTATTTGTGGATGGGAGAGGTCTGAGGTATTGGTTATCACCGTTGTTTAAGTGATTATGAGAAGTTTCTGTCTTGTAATATCCCATCTCCAAGCATCCTCCTTCAGAGACTGTTCTGTTTGATGGTTTTAGCCCGTAATAACCTTGCAGCGAGGACATAGCTGGAGAAACTTTCTTTTCCGATGACTTTAATCTCAGAGACTGAAATGAGTCTAGCACATCATTGTTGTCATAGTTTGGTGATTCCGGTTCATGGCATGAGCATCCCTCTCTGCAAATAAGAATCCATGTTATATAGCCATGAAAAGATGATAAATTTAGTTTCAATCTAATACTAGCAAGGCTCTAGCTATTTGTCTCAAGATGATACCAAAACATAGAAAAGCATGCTCGACCAGATTAAAATCAGAAGCAACAACTTAAAGATATTTACTGTAGAATTTGTAGTTCTGTGCTGACATAAACAAAGCCTGATCCTAACTCTATCTTTGACTTATTTAAGGGGAAAACAATAAACTCAGTGGAAAATTCATCAATCTTAATAAACCATTTTACCAATCAAGAATAGCTGGTATATGCTCTTTTGAATAATGAAGGGAAATAAGAAACAAAGCTTAGATAATGTAAGCGCCTCAGTTGGTGGTGGAACACAAAATGTCTACAACTACCAGCTATAAAATATCCATCCCTGGAACTTAATGCTAGCTCGTAAATTGCAAGGTAAATATAGCTTGAAGATGAATCATTTAAAAAGTACTAGAAAGAGAGGATCAAGAGACTTCAAGTTACCCATGGTTTAAGGAGCCGTTAGATAAACATGGAGAAGGAGGATGTCTCCCAGGTAACGGAATCTGAAGGGACTTGAGAGCAAACATTGAAGATCAGTAACAAGGTTATTCATCTTTTTGACATCTGCAACCTGAAAAAAGTATAAATTTTTACAAAACCACAATACTTGTTAGTAATCAGAACAATAGCTAAAAATAATCAAGCTCTCTCCCTTTATTCTCGTGTGTGTGTCTTTTTTATCATGTGTCAGTTCCATACAAATATAAATGACTTTAATCCATAAATTCTACCTTTAATCTCTGATTAAAATACAGTTAACCTTAGCAGTTTCAAATATTCTGGAGCTGTAAATAGCCGATGACTACACATAAAACCTAATTTCTTTCATCGCCGATTTAACAATGCTTTTTGATCAAAATATCGGAAGAATCATTAGCAAAAGAGATGGAATTTTAACCTCAACACCGTATTTGATGGCAATGCCGGCGAGAGTATCAAACTTGGAGATGCGATGTTCGATATAACCACGTTCAGGCGAATTAGAACAATGAAATGGCGGGGAAGAACTTGAGATGGAGGAGACGAGTTCGGCGACGGGATTCGAAGGATCCTTGAAGGAGAAGATCTAGAAGGACTTCTCTCACGACAATTTTCCGATCGATCTAAAAAACCATAACCATTATCATCGCGAAATTTCCCGTTGCTATATTCTGGAGTCCCGTTACGACCAGAAGAACTCCGTCTCTCTCGATCCATAAACATAATCTACCTATCCTACACTAGATCTGATCAAAATTTCATCATCAAGTACGAAAAGAAGAACGGTGAAGAAGAGATTAACAACAACAAAAACAAAAACAAAAACAAAAAGCGAATACAGGAAAATGAAGTAAGAGGCTCGTTGAGAGAGATAAAGGAAAAGAAGTCGTGGACTAGAGAGTCGAAATTTCACCGAGGATCGATAGAAAATTTCTTAATTTTGTTTTCCCAGATTTTCCGGGAAAATAAAAACGAACGAGAGATCTATCAATGAGAGCCCCTCTCTCGTCGCAGCGGTGGAATCATATACCAAATTCTATTTAATGACCTGAAAAATACAAATTTTAATTTTTAATTTTAATTAAGACTTCAGATTAAGAAAGTAATCAGCTTTACAATCGAACTAAAACAGAAAACTTTGATTATATGATTGTATTGACGACAGAAATTGGATTAAAATATTGTTTTAGTAATTATACAAATACAAAACTAAATTTAAATAATCAGTTATTTCACAAAATTGTGAGAAACAAGCTGTTGATATATAAAGTAAACTACTTTTTGTAGAGGAATAATTATAATTTAAATAATTAAAGGTGACCGAATATATTTATTTGAAGATTAACGCGAGACTAAAATAAATGAAATAATCTGTGTTTATACACACAAAAAAAGCTTAGGTTATAGTGGATAAAAATAAAAGGTTTGAAAGTCAAAAACCAAGTGTGTTAAGTTTGACAAAAAGAGTCCTGAAAAATGTCGGCGAAGACAAGAGAGAGTTATATTCATTATTCTTTGCCTAACTGATAACACTAATAAATTAAAAGGAATTTGTTTGACGTTATGTGTTTGTTTTCATTGGACAATCTTACACTAGCCATAACTCCTCTACTTCCTCAGACTTATGTAGTATTTGTCTTTCAGACTCATTTTGTCTGCAGACCAATATTGTGCTCTATTGTTCTGTAAGAACATTTCAAAACCGCGTTAAATAATGTCCATTTTACTATATTAAATTGATTCCGATGTGAGCATTTAGAGCACTCAAGTTATATATTTGGATCTGATTACGACAATTGCTTACGATTCAAGACAAACCTTACTAATTACATCTGAATCACCTAAGTGATTTTAGATTTAGAGAGAATGATATATATATTCTAAGTTAAAATGTAAAGAGCATATCAACACCGAGAGGACGAGTTTGCACTTTACAGAGAAATGCTAAGAAGACCAAAAAGAAAAGTCAGAAGGGTAATGTTAAGAAAAAATAAAAGGGAACCTTTTACAGTCTGGATTAGCTTTGTAGACTTGTCTGTTGGGTTTCTAGTTGTTGCTCTGGTTGAGGAACTGAAACACCTCCATTCATTCTTGCTCTTGCTTCTGCAAACATTCTCTGTTGTTCTGCTGCTGCTTCCTCTTCTGTCATCTCTGCTCCGCTTTTCATCTTCACACTCCTCTGTGAATCTTGCTGCAAACACACCAAAAGCCGATTAAAATTATTTAACTCAGGATTTTGTAGAGGAGGAAGATAGTTTAATAGATTTACCATGGTTTCATACTTATGTTGCTCATAAGGCGCCATAGACTTCTTCCACGTATTCCCCAAAGCCAAGAACCTATTTGATTTCATGTCAAGTCACATAAGTTACCATTACCAAACATTTCACATAGATTAATCTGACTGGATATAGCAACGAACCTGTAAAGCTTTGAGAACGTGCTCAGGGCGATTGTTCTTTTATCCTCTTTGTTACATACTTCGTTAGACTCTGAGGATATAAGATTTATGAACTCTGCGATAATGAAGAACATCATAAGTAAGATGATGGGTTTCATTAATATCATATTTGCTAAGAAAGAGTTTAGAAAGACTAAACTTACCTACACAACAGTCGATAAGAAGATCTTGAGCATCTCTAGCAACACGAACATCAGCTGGTAACATCTCCTTTATGATTTCGTCATGGTTGCTGAAATTTAACAAAAATGAACAAACATAATTACATAGCAGTCAATAACTAGAGAGTTTTTGTGAAATTTCAGATGCAGTTACAATCTCATTAATCCATAATCCTAAAGCAGCTTCTTTTCATCATTGCATCGACTAACTTGAAGACATGTACAGAGAGCTAGGTTTCCAAAATTTATTCAATTTTACCCATCAGAAAACTCTTAATTGCAAATACTAACGAGTGATATAAACTGGAGAAACTGATCAATTGACAAGAAATAACCCCCAAAAAATTGATTAAATCGACCACAAGAAGGCTGAACCTTTAGGAAGCGAAGCATCTTCCTTGGATTTTCCAACAATATCCATCGGATCCATCGTTTTAACTCTACAGAATCAAATTCCAAACCAAAAATCAGGAAACGGCGAATTACCTGTCTGTACCTTGTGATTCCACGAAGAACAAGGCCGCCCAAATTATAAAGAAGAAGAATGAGAAAGCAGAGATAGACTGACCTGATTAACGACGGATCAAAACAGAAGCCGCTCAACAACGGAGATCCGGCAAGTGAACCGAGTCTCGAGACCGAATGTCGGAGAGAGACGGAGACGGGAAGTCGTACGGATTGTACGGAAACTTATCGGCGGAATTTTCGCTCTCCTTCTTCGCGTTCCTCTACGCACAAAGTCGATTAGGGCAAAACATAAGACCAAAAATAGGCGCGTGAATTACACTCTTCCTTTATTTAATCAACGGCGCGTCAAAATAACTCCCTTTTTTATAAGAAAAGGGTCCGTCTGAATTGGGCTTTGACGTGAACTTTATTAGGCCACAGAGCCTGATCCGATTTTGAGCTCACCCACACCCGAGACCCGACACGTGTCATTTATGTTTTCTTTTAAAAAATTCCAAAACATTTGTTTTCATAAGTTCTTTTTTCTGGATTCATGCAATCCCAGACCAAAAAACAAAAAGATTTTTTTTTACTTGTAATTGATAAATAAAAGTATTTGAAAATTTAGTGGAAACTTTTTTCTGGTCGGCAATTTAGTCGAATTGTTTGTTATAGAGATATATCACGAACAAAATTGTTAATAGTAGGTAGATGTGATAAAAATGTATGTTAATAAAAAGTGATAAGTCAAGGTCAAGGATCCGTATATTGCGGAGAGAATTGCGTTTTGTGTAGTTACTCACTCATCCTTAGAGCTAGAGAATTTGTTATATGTATAAAGATTCCGATTTAAAACTATTTTAGGAAATGAAAAATGTAAATTTATGGACAGCATTTCTCATATTCGTGTGGATATGATAAATTCGTTTATACATAAATTTGATTTATAAGTATTTGAATCTGACTGAAGAGTAGTAAATTGTTTAAAATTCAGTTATAATAATACAGAAATGGGATTATGTTAGGCATCATACATCGGTTTTGTCGGATATAACAACTTAGAACCTCCAGTTCTGTATTGTTATATGAATAGAGAGAGAGAGAGGAAGAAAAAGAATGAGAGAAAGAGATGTTCCACAAGGCAAATAAGAAAATCAGAAATGATATCTGTTAGATTCATGGTTCAAATCTTCATAACTCTCTTTCCCTATTCTTATTCCTTATTGGATAGATTGACTCGAAAATAGAGATTCTATTGTTCCCAGATTATATCTGCAGATGCATGTGTATCTTATCTATTAGATTCTAGGTATGTGTTCTCTTTTTCTTTTGGCCACTTGATTAGCTATTACTATTTGAGGTGTTTGTTTATGTTTTAAACTCTTAATCTTTCAGATCTGATATGTTTTGTTAGCAAGAAGAAAAAGAAAAAGAGAGTGAAAGTCGCTGGAGGCAGCGGTTCATCGATCTCTTCCTGGGACCAAATCAGAAGAAGCATGAATAGATCGATAAACCTCTGCATCCAGCGTTTATGCCTCTTCATCAATCTAACACTTTTTTTTCTAATCCCAGCAAAAACAGAGGTTACTGTGAGATTAATGTCCAGAAGAGTGTTTTTGCTTTGTTAGTTGACGATAGCCTTATAAATTTTAAGTAAAATGCTCACAGGATTTTAACAGTTAATCTTTCTTAGTCTCACCAAGCAATAATGTCATGAAAATGTGGTTTGTTTTGGTTTCATTCCACATCAATTAGATAAAAATGTCTGTTTTGATTCTTCCAATATGAACAAATTTATCTTTATGCCAATGTGTTAGATGGATACAAAGATTCTCTTCTGTAGTTATGTCACTTGCACTTATGACTTCGAAGTTGTCTTCTGAGTCTTCTTTGGCCAAATAGAATTGATTAGCAACTTAGTAGATATCTGGCCTAAAACAAAATGGCGAGTTCCTCATGAAAATTAGGAGACCAAAACCACTTAGTTCTCTCACTACTTCTTGCTTCCTGATTTCTGTTTATCAAAGCATTGTTACTTGAACATGAATCTAAGTCAAGTGTTAATCATGTTCACACTTTGGTTTATTTTGAACATGAACATCTTGTATGTAATTGGACTCTAGTGCGCGAGGCCACAACGTCATCCATCCACTATAGCTCTTTGTTTGTTGCTCCTACTTTCCCTAACCTAAGATTTTGTTAACATTTTTCCTAAATATTATCTTACTTTTTTCTTTAATCTAATAAAAATATTATAGTTACTCCTAGTGTATAACAAGAATTCAAGACGAAATATGATACTAATTATTTATTCTATTACAATAAAAAAAATCCATTAGAAGAAGTCTCAATACTTTGGTCATGGTTCATCTGCTCACCATATTTCAACAACTATTGCCTCGCGGTCCCATCCCGATAGTCTTATCGACTTTACATGCGTTGCATGATACTAGTGGGTAAACTATGATGACTTATCTCATACACCTTTAAAAAAATAATATAGAAAATGTCTTGCATAATTTGCACATTATTAATTGTTCTCACATTCTTTCAATGAAAGATTGTGTTATATGTTATCATCTACAAAATTATCTTTACAATAAAATGACATGAAATGATACAATCTTAAACTCTTGTAAGGAAATGAGTTTTTGCAACTCATATATCGACCAAATACAAAAATAAAAAAGTAGTAAACATGTTGCAAGAGACATGAAAATTATAAATAAATACTGAGAAAACAAAGAATTAGTTCTGAATGAAATGAGTAGTTATAAAGATGATTTTAAGGAGAATTAAATATGGATGAGAGCCATTAGAAGGCCAATAGTTTTGAATAGGCTTTCACCTAGATTGTTTTCTAAGTTTAGAGTTAAATTGTCACTGTTTATTTCGTCTAAACATGAAAATTTGGTATAAAAAAGAAATTCAAATGTGTTGGAAACAAAACCACATAGTTTTTTGCGTCTTTTGGATGACATAATATGTATATTTGTTTTTTAAGACAACTAGCATATCAACATTGTATTTACTCCAAAAACAAAACTAGAAACTAAGTTAAGAAAAACTTATGGATATATTAGAGAGCAATGTCAACACGATTGTTGTTGGACTTAGGTTGACTTTGATATATTTAGTGCATTACTTGTTCTACATAGGTGAAAAGATAACTATGAGCCAATGTGTCCAAAAAAATTCTGATGCAAAGTGCTGAAGAAAACTCATTTGCAAAAAGTTGAATTATGTGAGGAAAAGGAAAAGGAATGCATGGTTGCGATGAAGAAAATTTGGAAACTAGATTGATGAATTATAAAAGGTTTGGAATTCCTCATGAACTATCTGAAGATATAGATACTAGTTGGTGTAATGACTTATATTGGTAGTATTTATTTCTTACTAGATTCCTTTTTCATAAATCATTTTGGTAAAAAACAAAATTATTTAATTGAGACATTGGTCCGATAAAACAAGAAAAAGAAGAAAATGGGAAAATAAATAAATTTTACTGTTTATCTTAGTTAATATAAGTCATATATCATTTATCTCAGTTAATCTAACATACTAACGTTCTGTTTTTTAATCAACTGAAAACCTTTTTAAAAAAAAGCAAACAACTCTTTGTGGAATATTGTTTTACAAAAATTATTATTAGCATGTTCTCTATTAATATAAGAAAAAAAAACCTGTCTTATAATTTAAAAGTATACAAATTAAATGAAAAATAAGATAACAAACAAACGCCTGAAGTACACCTCCTAGTCGGTTGACGAGTCAATTGAACCAACGTTCTGTTTTGAGTTCATATAATAAAAGTCAAGACCAAATAAAAAGGGTGAACGAATATTGCGGCCCAAATATTTTGGGCCATCGTATGTCATCACCTTATTTAATTTATAAGCCCATAAGGAAACTAGGGTTTTTCAGTATTTATAACTTCTATAAAACCCTAACATCTCTTTGTCAAAATCGTCATAAACCCTACTTTACTTTACTCCGCCTCTCTTCCGCCACTTTACTGGTAGTTAGCTAAATATGGGAAGCGATACCGAAGCAGAGAAGTCGATTCAAAAGGAAAAGAGGAAGGCTATTACTCTTGCCCCCATTGCCAAACCACTCGCCGGAAAAAAACTCCAGAAGAGGACTTTCAAACTCATTCAAAAAGGTACTACTTTGATCTCACCTATATCGAGCTCGCTTGTTCACTTCTTTTTTTATTTTCCATCGCCGGATTTCGAGTTTCCGAAACCAATTTGTAGCTTATAAGAGACTGTTCTCTGAGAGTGCGGTGTTCTGTAATTTGTTTTCAGCTGCTGGAAGAAGTGTTTGAAGAGAGGGCGTAAAGGAAGTGGTTAAGAGCATAAGACGTGGCCAAAAAGGGTTAGTTTCTCTAAGCTTATTTTCTCCAATGTGTTGAATTTGTGAACTGTATTGCCATTTTTTTATTGTCTTTGAAACTTTGTGTACAATTAAGCCGATGCTCTGGATTACAATAATGAATGTAGCATGGTACTGTGCACATAAACTGAACTATGGATCGACATGTCTGCCATCTCTGAAGTGCGTTTGATGAGACGGCCTGGTTTAGATCCACATTCAATATATTTGATATTGGCAATGCTAATATATGTTCCTATGGTTAAAAGTCTAGTACTTTATCGATTAGGAATGTCAAATCCGTGTACAATTAAGCCGATGCTCTGGATTATAAATGAAGGTAGCATGGTACTGTGCACGGAAACTGAGCTAACGCGGATCGACATGTCTGCCATCTCGGATTTCTTTGATGAGAGGGCCTGGTTTAGATCTACATTCTTTATCCTTGTTTGTTTAGTAGTTGAAACGCATGACTCTGATCTTTGTTTTGTATATGATTTCTTACATAAAATCTGTGTACAATTAAGCCGATGCTCTGGATTATAATAATGAATGTAGCATGGTACTGTGCACAGAAAGTGAGCTATGGATCGACATGTCTGTCATCTCTGAATTCTCTGATGAGAGGGCCTGGTTTAGATCCACATTCCTTGTTTGGTTTCTTTGTCTTCGTTGATCATTAGTATTAGTCTTTGGTGTTTTTCATTTATGTTAGCTGTTTGTTGATAATGTTGTTAAATCCGTGTACAATTAAGCCGATGCTCTGGATCAACAAAATGAATGTAGCATGGTACTGTGCACGGAAACTGAACAATGGGTTTGAAATGTCTGTGCCCTCTCTGAATTCTTAATTGATTTTTTGATTTGCGGGCCTGGTTTAAACCCACATTCTCTCTTTGCTTAGAGTTGCTTTTTACTTGCTACTTTAAATCCATCCCTGTCGTGTATGTTTGTTGGAACTGATGTTAAGAGATTTGTTCTTGTGCTTGTGCAGAGTATGTGTTATAGCTGGAAACATATCTCCCATTGATGTAATCACTCACCTTCCAATCTTGTGTGAGGAGGCTGGTGTTCCTTATGTATACGTTCCATCAAAAGAAGTAAGCAAATGTTCTTCCTTGATTCTCTCTTCGTATAAGTTGAAGTTGGTTTTTGGTTGTCAAAACTTCTCAATTTTGATGTAATTCAGGATCTTGCGCAAGCTGGAGCAACAAAACGACCAACATGTTGTGTGTTGGTCATGCTTAAACCAGCAAAAGGAGAGCTAGCTGTAGAGGATCTTCAAAAGCTGAAGACAGATTACGAACAAGTCTCTGAAGATATTAAAGAGCTTGCATCGTCTGTAATTTGATTAGAATGTAGCATCGGAGGTCAAAAAAACACATTAACATGTGTTTCTGTTGTGCCGTGGTCGTTAATGAGTATAATTGATGAGTTTTAAGGCCTGAACGTTACTTCTCAAACTTAATTCAATTTTGGTCGACAATTAGTTGTTTTAGTTTTGTAGCGATTGTAATTTAAAACCATGAAATCTTATGTTTCAACATAATTAGTTGAGTACTTGGTATCTCTCTCTC
>JAKUCM010004159.1:0-46673 GCA_023374145.1 Lepidium sativum
TACTTTGGTTGAGTTATAAAATCTAGCTTTGGTTGAGAAAGTTTGCTATGGAAACCAAGAGTGGTGTCATAAGTTGTAAAACGATCATTCCAACTTTAATATACAAGTTATGTGTACTGGTGAACCTATCATCAACTACTTTGGTTGAGTTATAAAACTAGCTTGATCCTTAAAGCCATACTTGTTCATATGAACCTCCTCCACATGTAGTTTCTTTTATTAAATTCAAGGCTATGTAATGTCATTTTTACATTAAAAAGTTTGTTATGGCAACTCAGAGTGGTGTCATAGGTTGTAACATGATCATCCCAACTTTAATCTATAAGTTATGTCTATAGGTGAACCTGCCATGAACTATTTTCATTGAGCTTTGAAACTAGCTTGATCCTTATTGTTTCTCATATGATACTTCAATACATGTCAAGGCAATGTAACGTCGTTTATACATGAGAAACTTTGCTATGGCTACTAAGAGTGGTGTCACAAGTTGCAACATGATCATTCCGGCTTTAATCTACAAGCTATGTCTATTGGTGAAGTTGTCATCAAATACTTTGGTTGAGTTATGAAACTAGGTTGCTCCTTAAATACATCCTTGTTCAAATAAACATTCTCCACATGTAGTTTCTTATAGCTAAATTCAAGGCTATGTAACGTCGTTTATACATGAGAAACTCTGCTATGGCTACTAAGAGTGGTGTCATAAGTTGCAACATGATCATTCCGGCTTTAATCTACAAGCTATGTCTATTGGTTAAGTTGTCATCAAATACTTTGGTTGAGTTATGAAACTAGGTTGCTCCTTAAATACATCCTTGTTCAAATAAACATTCTCCACATGTGGTTTCTTATAGCTAAATTCAAGGCTATGTAACGTCGTTTATACATGAGAAACTCTGCTATGGCTACTAAGAGTGGTGTCACAAGTTGCAACATGATCATTCCGGCTTTAATCTACAAGCTATGTCTATTGGTGAAGTTGTCATCAACTACTTTGGTTGAGTTATGAAACTAGGTTGCTCCTTAAATACATCCTTGTTCAAATAAACATTCTCCACATGTAATTTCTTTTAGCTAAATTCAAGGCTATGTAATGTCACTTTTACGTGAGTATGTTTGTTATGTCAACTTAGAGTGGTGACATCAGTTGTAACATGATCATTCCGGCTTTAACCTACAAGATGTCTATTGGTGAAGTTGTGATCAACTACTTTGGTTGAGTTATGAAACTAGCTTTATCCATATAGCCATCCTTGTTCATATGAATCTTCTCCACATGTAGTTTCTTTTAGTTAAATTCAAGGCTATGTAATGTCATTTTTAAATGAAAAAGTCTGCAATGGCAACTCAGAGTGGTGTCATAGGTTTTAACATGATCATCCCAACTTAAATCAACAAGTTATGTCTATTGGTTAAGTTGTCATCAAATACTTTGGTTGAGTTATGAAACTAGGTTGCTCCGTAAAGACATCCTTGTTCAAATAAACATTCTCCACATGTAATTTCTTTTAGCTAAATTCAAGGCTACGTAATGTCACTTTTAAGTGAGTATGTTTGTTATGTCAACTTAGAGTGGTGACATCAGTTGTAACATGATCATTCCGGCTTTAACCTACAAGATGTCTATTGGTGAAGTTGTGATCAACTACTTTGGTTGAGTTATGAAACTAGCTTGATCCATATAGCCATCCTTGTTCATATGAATCTTCTCCACATGTAGTTTCTTTTAGTTAAATTCAAGGCTATGTAATGTCATTTTTAAATGAAAAAGTCTGCAATGGCAACTCAGAGTGGTGTCATAGGTTTTAACATGATCATCCCAACTTAAATCAACAAGTTATGTCTATTGATGAACATACCATAAACTATTTTCATTCAATTATGAAATATAGATTGATTCTTAGAGCCATCCGTGTTGATATGAACCTTCTCAACATGTGAGTTCTTTTAGCTAAGTCAAGGCTATGTAATGTTGTTATTTATGACCAAGTCTGCTATTTCAACATAGAGTGGTGTCATAGGATATATCATAATCACGCTGGCTTTAATATACAAGCTATGACTTTTTATGAACATGCCATGACTACTTTGGTTGAGTTATAAAATCTAGCTTTGGTTGAGAAAGTTTGCTATGGAAACCAAGAGTGGTGTCATAAGTTGTAAAACGATCATTCCAACTTTAATATACAAGTTATGTCTACTGGTGAACCTATCATCAACTACTTTGGTTGAGTTATAAAACTAGCTTGATCCTTAAAGCCATACTTGTTCATATGAACCTCCTCCACATGTAGTTTCTTTTATTAAATTCAAGGCTATGTAATGTCATTTTTACATTAAAAAGTTTGTTATGGCAACTCAGAGTGGTGTCATAGGTTGTAACATGATCATCCCAACTTTAATCTATAAGTTATGTCTATAGGTGAACCTGCCATGAACTATTTTCATTGAGCTTTGAAACTAGCTTGATCCTTATTGTTTCTCATATGATACTTCAATACATGTCAAGGCAATGTAACGTCGTTTATACATGAGAAACTTTGCTATGGCTACTAAGAGTGGTGTCACAAGTTGCAACATGATCATTCCGGCTTTAATCTACAAGCTATGTCTATTGGTGAAGTTGTCATCAAATACTTTGGTTGAGTTATGAAACTAGGTTGCTCCTTAAATACATCCTTGTTCAAATAAACATTCTCCACATGTAGTTTCTTATAGCTAAATTCAAGGCTATGTAACGTCGTTTATACATGAGAAACTCTGCTATGGCTACTAAGAGTGGTGTCACAAGTTGCAACATGATCATTCCGGCTTCAATCTACAAGCTATGTCTATTTTTTAAGTTGTCATCAAATACTTTGGTTGAGTTATGAAACTAGGTTGCTCCTTAAATACATCCTTGTTCAAATAAACATTCTCCACATGTAGTTTCTTATAGCTAAATTCAAGGCTATGTAACGTCGTTTATACATGAGAAACTCTGCTATGGCTACTAAGAGTGGTGTCACAAGTTGCAACATGATCATTCCGGCTTTAATCTACAAGCTATGTCTATTGGTGAAGTTGTCATCAAATACTTTGGTTGAGTTATGAAACTAGGTTGCTCCTTAAATACATCCTTGTTCAAATAAACATTCTCCACATGTAGTTTCTTATAGCTAAATTCAAGGCTATGTAACGTCGTTTATACATGAGAAACTCTGCTATGGCTACTAAGAGTGGTGTCATAAGTTGCAACATGATCATTCCGGCTTTAATCTACAAGCTATGTCTATTGGTTAAGTTGTCATCAAATACTTTGGTTGAGTTATGAAACTAGGTTGCTCCTTAAATACATCCTTGTTCAAATAAACATTCTCCACATGTGGTTTCTTATAGCTAAATTCAAGGCTATGTAACGTCGTTTATACATGAGAAACTCTGCTATGGCTACTAAGAGTGGTGTCACAAGTTGCAACATGATCATTCCGGCTTTAATCTACAAGCTATGTCTATTGGTGAAGTTGTCATCAACTACTTTGGTTGAGTTATGAAACTAGGTTGCTCCTTAAAGACATCCTTGTTCAAATAAACATTCTCCACATGTAATTTCTTTTAGCTAAATTCAAGGCTATGTAATGTCACTTTTACGTGAGTATGTTTGTTATGTCAACTTAGAGTGGTGACATCAGTTGTAACATGATCATTCCGGCTTTAACCTACAAGATGTCTATTGGTGAAGTTGTGATCAACTACTTTGGTTGAGTTATGAAACTAGCTTTATCCATATAGCCATCCTTGTTCATATGAATCTTCTCCACATGTAGTTTCTTTTAGTTAAATTCAAGGCTATGTAATGTCATTTTTAAATGAAAAAGTCTGCAATGGCAACTCAGAGTGGTGTCATAGGTTTTAACATGATCATCCCAACTTAAATCAACAAGTTATGTCTATTGGTTAAGTTGTCATCAAATACTTTGGTTGAGTTATGAAACTAGGTTGCTCCGTAAAGACATCCTTGTTCAAATAAACATTCTCCACATGTAATTTCTTTTAGCTAAATTCAAGGCTATGTAATGTCACTTTTACGTGAGTATGTTTGTTATGTCAACTTAGAGTGGTGAAATCAGTTGTAACATGATCATTCCGGCTTTAACCTACAAGATGTCTATTGGTGAAGTTGTGATCAACTACTTTGGTTGAGTTATGAAACTAGCTTGATCCATATAGCCATCCTTGTTCATATGAATCTTCTCCACATGTAGTTTCTTTTAGTTAAATTCAAGGCTATGTAATGTCATTTTTAAATGAAAAAGTCTGCAATGGCAACTCAGAGTGGTGTCATAGGTTTTAACATGATCATCCCAACTTAAATCAACAAGTTATGTCTATTGATGAACATACCATAAACTATTTTCATTCAATTATGAAATATAGATTGATTCTTAGAGCCATCCGTGTTGATATGAACCTTCTCATGTGAGTTCTTTTAGCTAAGTCAAGGCTATGTAATGTTGTTATTTATGACCAAGTCTGCTATTTCAACATAGAGTGGTGTCATAGGATATATCATAATCACGCTGGCTTTAATATACAAGCTATGACTTTTTATGAACATGCCATGACTACTTTGGTTGAGTTATAAAATCTAGCTTTGGTTGAGAAAGTTTGCTATGGAAACCAAGAGTGGTGTCATAAGTTGTAAAACGATCATTCCAACTTTAATATACAAGTTATGTGTACTGGTGAACCTATCATCAACTACTTTGGTTGAGTTATAAAACTAGCTTGATCCTTAAAGCCATACTTGTTCATATGAACCTCCTCCACATGTAGTTTCTTTTATTAAATTCAAGGCTATGTAATGTCATTTTTACATTAAAAAGTTTGTTATGGAAACTCAGAGTGGTGTCATAGGTTGTAACATGATCATCCCAACTTTAATCTATAAGTTATGTCTATAGGTGAACCTGCCATGAACTATTTTCATTGAGCTTTGAAACTAGCTTGATCCTTATTGTTTCTCATATGATACTTCAATACATGTCAAGGCAATGTAACGTCGTTTATACATGAGAAACTTTGCTATGGCTACTAAGAGTGGTGTCACAAGTTGCAACATGATCATTCTGGCTTTAATCTACAAGCTATGTCTATTGGTGAAGTTGTCATCAAATACTTTGGTTGAGTTATGAAACTAGGTTGCTCCTTAAATACATCCTTGTTCAAATAAACATTCTCCACATGTAGTTTCTTATAGCTAAATTCAAGGCTATGTAACGTCGTTTATACATGAGAAACTCTGCTATGGCTACTAAGAGTGGTGTCATAAGTTGCAACATGATCATTCCGGCTTTAATCTACAAGCTATGTCTATTGGTTAAGTTGTCATCAAATACTTTGGTTGAGTTATGAAACTAGGTTGCTCCTTAAATACATCCTTGTTCAAATAAACATTCTCCACATGTAGTTTCTTATAGCTAAATTCAAGGCTATGTAACGTCGTTTATACATGAGAAACTCTGCTATGGCTACTAAGAGTGGTGTCACAAGTTGCAACATGATCATTCCGGCTTTAATCTACAAGCTATGTCTATTGGTGAAGTTGTCATCAACTACTTTGGTTGAGTTATGAAACTAGGTTGCTCCTTAAATACATCCTTGTTCAAATAAACATTCTCCACATGTAATTTCTTTTAGCTAAATTCAAGGCTATGTAATGTCACTTTTACGTGAGTATGTTTGTTATGTCAACTTAGAGTGGTGACATCAGTTGTAACATGATCATTCCGGCTTTAACCTACAAGATGTCTATTGGTGAAGTTGTGATCAACTACTTTGGTTGAGTTATGAAACTAGCTTGATCCATATAGCCATCCTTGTTCATATGAATCTTCTCCACATGTAGTTTCTTTTAGTTAAATTCAAGGCTATGTAATGTCATTTTTAAATGAAAAAGTCTGCAATGGCAACTCAGAGTGGTGTCATAGGTTTTAACATGATCATCCCAACTTAAATCAACAAGTTATGTCTATTGGTTAAGTTGTCATCAAATACTTTGGTTGAGTTATGAAACTAGGTTGCTCCGTAAAGACATCCTTGTTCAAATAAACATTCTCCACATGTAATTTCTTTTAGCTAAATTCAAGGCTATGTAATGTCACTTTTACGTGAGTATGTTTGTTATGTCAACTTAGAGTGGTGACATCAGTTGTAACATGATCATTCCGGCTTTAACCTACAAGATGTCTATTGGTGAAGTTGTGATCAACTACTTTGGTTGAGTTATGAAACTAGCTTGATCCATATAGCCATCCTTGTTCATATGAATCTTCTCCACATGTATTTTCTTTTAGTTAAATTCAAGGCTATGTAATGTCATTTTTAAATGAAAAAGTCTGCAATGGCAACTCAGAGTGGTGTCATAGGTTTTAACATGATCATCCCAACTTAAATCAACAAGTTATGTCTATTGATGAACATACCATAAACTATTTTCATTCAATTATGAAATATAGATTGATTCTTAGAGCCATCCGTGTTGATATGAACCTTCTCAACATGTGAGTTCTTTTAGCTAAGTCAAGGCTATGTAATGTTGTTATTTATGACCAAGTCTGCTATTTCAACATAGAGTGGTGTCATAGGATATATCATAATCACGCTGGCTTTAATATACAAGCTATGACTTTTTATGAACATGCCATGACTACTTTGGTTGAGTTATAAAATCTAGCTTTGGTTGAGAAAGTTTGCTATGGAAACCAAGAGTGGTGTCATAAGTTGTAAAACGATCATTCCAACTTTAATATACAAGTTATGTCTACTGGTGAACCTATCATCAACTACTTTGGTTGAGTTATAAAACTAGCTTGATCCTTAAAGCCATACTTGTTCATATGAACCTCCTCCACATGTAGTTTCTTTTATTAAATTCAAGGCTATGTAATGTCATTTTTACATTAAAAAGTTTGTTATGGCAACTCAGAGTGGTGTCATAGGTTGTAACATGATCATCCCAACTTTAATCTATAAGTTATGTCTATAGGTGAACCTGCCATGAACTATTTTCATTGAGCTTTGAAACTAGCTTGATCCTTATTGTTTCTCATATGATACTTCAATACATGTCAAGGCAATGTAACGTCGTTTATACATGAGAAACTTTGCTATGGCTACTAAGAGTGGTGTCACAAGTTGCAACATGATCATTCCGGCTTTAATCTACAAGCTATGTCTATTGGTGAAGTTGTCATCAAATACTTTGGTTGAGTTATGAAACTAGGTTGCTCCTTAAATACATCCTTGTTCAAATAAACATTCTCCACATGTAGTTTCTTATAGCTAAATTCAAGGCTATGTAACGTCGTTTATACATGAGAAACTCTGCTATGGCTACTAAGAGTGGTGTCACAAGTTGCAACATGATCATTCCGGCTTCAATCTACAAGCTATGTCTATTTTTTAAGTTGTCATCAAATACTTTGGTTGAGTTATGAAACTAGGTTGCTCCTTAAATACATCCTTGTTCAAATAAACATTCTCCACATGTAGTTTCTTATAGCTAAATTCAAGGCTATGTAACGTCGTTTATACATGAGAAACTCTGCTATGGCTACTAAGAGTGGTGTCACAAGTTGCAACATGATCATTCCGGCTTTAATCTACAAGCTATGTCTATTGGTGAAGTTGTCATCAAATACTTTGGTTGAGTTATGAAACTAGGTTGCTCCTTAAATACATCCTTGTTCAAATAAACATTCTCCACATGTAGTTTCTTATAGCTAAATTCAAGGCTATGTAACGTCGTTTATACATGAGAAACTCTGCTATGGCTACTAAGAGTGGTGTCATAAGTTGCAACATGATCATTCCGGCTTTAATCTACAAGCTATGTCTATTGGTTAAGTTGTCATCAAATACTTTGGTTGAGTTATGAAACTAGGTTGCTCCTTAAATACATCCTTGTTCAAATAAACATTCTCCACATGTAGTTTCTTATAGCTAAATTCAAGGCTATGTAACGTCGTTTATACATGAGAAACTCTGCTATGGCTACTAAGAGTGGTGTCACAAGTTGCAACATGATCATTCCGGCTTTAATCTACAAGCTATGTCTATTGGTGAAGTTGTCATCAACTACTTTGGTTGAGTTATGAAACTAGGTTGCTCCTTAAATACATCCTTGTTCAAATAAACATTCTCCACATGTAATTTCTTTTAGCTAAATTCAAGGCTATGTAATGTCACTTTTACGTGAGTATGTTTGTTATGTCAACTTAGAGTGGTGACATCAGTTGTAACATGATCATTCCGGCTTTAACCTACAAGATGTCTATTGGTGAAGTTGTGATCAACTACTTTGGTTGAGTTATGAAACTAGCTTGATCCATATAGCCATCCTTGTTCATATGAATCTTCTCCACATGTAGTTTCTTTTAGTTAAATTCAAGGCTATGTAATGTCATTTTTAAATGAAAAAGTCTGCAATGGCAACTCAGAGTGGTGTCATAGGTTTTAACATGATCATCCCAACTTAAATCTGTTAAACTAAAAGAGTTAAATAGCTGGAGTATAAGACAAGCTTCAGTTGGAGTGCTAAACAAGGAACCGAGTAAAAGGAAGGGTCTAACTACAAAGAAGAACTTGGTTAGCATTGTTGGAAAGGAACTAAGTCACATGTGTGGTAACTTGGCTCAGAAAAGTCACATGTGACTCCTTGAAGACTGTTGCCACATATTGGGAAAAGTCTTCCCTTCCCTTTTGTTATGGCAGATTTGGTTTGTACCCATTTCGGGTAAGTTTTGTCTTTAGTGTTTAGACTGTATAAAAGAGTGTAATGTGTATGTATAGGTAGGGTTTTCGTGTGCTCTTACTATATATATGTTGTAAACCACATTTGTAAAGCTTAAGAAATGAGAAGACTCTTCTTCCAACTCTCTCTTTCTCAGCCATACTCTCCTCAATTCTCAATCAGATTCTCTTCTTCTCTAATCACATACTATTGAGAATTTTCACATGGTATCAGAGCATAAGATCTCTTATGACTCATTTAATCCGCTGAAACTCTCTAATTCTCTTATCTAATCTGCTGAAACTTTCTCTCTCTTCTTGAAACTCCATTGTTTGAAAGCTCCATCTTTCTGTCCAAATCTCTCTGTTTCTTTCCTCTGTGTCAAACCTGATGGATAACTTAAAGCTTGTTGGTATTCATGTCACTCTCAAGGGAGTGAACTACTTGTTATGGTCTAGAACCATAAAATCTGTGTTGTGTGGTCGTGGACTTTGGGCTCATGTTGAAGGAGGAGCTCCAAAGAGGATGGCTAGGTCTGTTGAAAAAGAAAAGAAAGGTGAAGCTAGTGGAGTTGTGGCTGTAGAGGATGAGGACGCTAAGTGGTACCAAGATGACCAAGTAGCTCTTGTTATCATGCAAAGCTCTCTTGACCCAGCAATCCATGAAGCTTATTCCTACTGTGAGAGTGCTAAGCAATTATGGGACACTCTCAAGAAGGTTTATGGCAACCTATCAAACCTCAGCCGTGTGTATGAGGTGAAGAAAGCTATCAATGATCTCAGCCAAGAAGATATGGAGTTCGCTCAATGGTTTGGGAAGTATAGATCTCTTTGGGCTGAGCTTGACATGCTAAGACCCCCAACGGTGGACCCAACGGTGTTAGGTGAAAGACTTGAGCAAGACAAGGTCTTTGGTCTTATGATGAACCTAAACCCAGCCTATGGTGACCTAGTTAGGCATCTTTTGAGGCAAGACAAGCTGCCAAGCTTGGAGGAAGTGTGTGGATCCATTCAAAGAGAACAAGGTTCAAGAAGTCTTCTTGGTGGTAAGGGGGAGCTTACTATGGCTAACAAAGCTTCATACCGACCAGAGGAGAAGAAGGTGTGGATATGTGACCATTGCAAGAAGAAAGGTCACTCTAAGGACCGCTGTTGGATACTTCATCCCCACCTCAAGCAAAACAGATGGGAAAAGGCAAAAGCGAATCTTGCAACTGAAGGAATGGAGGCTCAAACCATCACAGCAGCCAGCACATCATCTCAAATGGTTGAAGGAAAGGCTATGACTGTAAACCACAATGAATATGTGAAGAAATCAGACCTTGAAGAGCTCATCAAATCCATCAATGCACTCAAAGATTCTGGTATCTCTTATCATGCTTCAAAATTTTCGGATCAAATTGTGGTAGATTCTGGTGCATCTCATAATATGATTAAGAACCCTAGGTTGATTAGCAATTTGAAACCAGCCTTAGGGAATGTGATTATTGCTGATGGTAAAAGAGTTCCTATTAGAGGAATTGGTGATTTAAAATTGTTTGATAAGAGCTCTAAAGCCCTTTACATGCCATCATTTACCTCAAATTTGTTGAGTGTAAGCAAGACTGTTAGTGATCTTAATTGTAGAGCTATATTTGAGCCTAACAAAGTTTGTTTTCAGGATATTAAGAGTGGCAAAGTCCTTGGAGAAGGTGTCACCAAAAATGGATTATATCTCCTTGAAGATGTGGAGAAAGATCCGAATTTATCTTTACCTTTATCTTGCTTATCTAGTTCTTGTAGTAATGATGAGAATGTTTTATGGCATGCTAGACTTGGTCATCCTCATTCACGTGCTTTAGGATTGTTATTGCCTAGTATTTCCTTTAAAAATGATGATTGTGAGGCTTGTATACTTGGTAAACATTGTAGATCGGTGTTTCCCAAGTCCTCAACCGTTTATGAACATTGTTTTGAATTAATTCACTCAGATGTGTGGTCTTCTCCTTGTGAGTCTAGAGAAAACCATAAGTATTTTGTCACCTTTATAGATGAGAAATCCAAGTACACTTGGTTAACTTTGTTACCTTCAAAAGATAGGGTGCTAGAGGCTTTTACCAATTTCCAAACCTATGTGACTAACCATTATAATGCAAAGATTAAAATCATAAGAACAGATAATGGAGGTGAATACACAAGCAACTCATTCAAACAACTTGTAGCCAAACTCGGAATAATGCATCAAACAAGCTGCCCGTACACCCCTCAACAAAATGGTGTGGCTGAAAGGAAGAATAGACACCTTATGGAGGTTGCTAGAGCCATGATGTTCCACACTAATGTCCCAAAACGTTTTTGGAGTGATGCGGTGATGACAGCTTGTTACGTGATTAATCGACTTCCTACCAAAGTGTTAAAGGATGTCTCTCCATTTGAGGTACTAACTCAAACAAAACCATCAATTAATCATTTACGTGTGTTTGGTTGTGTTGGCTTTGTTTTGGTACCAGGAGATCAAAGAAACAAGTTAGAGGCTAAAAGTACTAAAGGAGTGTTTGTTGGATACTCGACAACTCAAAAAGGATATAAGTGTTACATCCCAGAGACGAGGAGGGTGCTTGTATCTCGGGATGTGAAGTTTATAGAGACAAAGGGGTACTATGACGTAAAGAATTGGTCAGAGTTACAAGGACTATCTGAAAATGCTCAATTAGGTCCCTCAAGTCGTGCCACTTCCTTGCGAAACATTTTGGAGAAGATTGGAGTGGTGGCTGCCAATCCTCCTCAATCCACATCCCATGATGCCACGCCTCGACAACATCACTCATCTGTTGACGGTCGAATCCACCATAGGACTGATGATGGTCCAAGTACACTTGCCAACAATAACCCGAGTGTTGATAACCATGGGACTATAAACCAATATGAGGAGGACTCAAACAGTGTTCCGATAAATGAGGAGGAGTCAGCACCCTTGGGAGAAAACCATGCAGAGGCAGAATCAAGTGCTAATGAACCACCAAACCAACTTCTAAGGCGTAGCACAAGAGTGAGGAAGAATCCATCCAATTGGGTTAACACACGTGTGTACTATAACAACAAGGCAGTAGCTCATCCAACACAAGTTATGTGCACCTTAGCCCACGTTCCAATAGCTCATCAAGCTTTTACCAGCAAGATTGATCAACACTTCATCCCTAATACCTATGAAGAAGCCAAGGAGCACAAGGTTTGGAGAGATGCTGTGGATAATGAGCATGGAGCAATGGAGAGGAATCACACTTGGGACGAATCTGAACTTCCAAAAGGGAAGAAGGCTGTAACGTCAAGATGGCTTTTCACCATCAAATACAAAAGTAATGGAGAAATTGAACGCCACAAATCAAGACTTGTAGCGAGGGGGTTTACTCAAACCTATGGAGAAGACTACCACGACACATTTGCTCCGGTTGCCAAACTCCATACGGTACGTGTAGTGTTGTCTTTAGCTACTAATCTTGATTGGGAATTGTGGCAGATGGATGTCAAGAATGCATTCCTACAAGGAGAACTGGAGGATGAGGTATACATGCATCCTCCACCGGGATTGGAGCACATTGTGGCACCAGGAAATGTCTTAAGGCTTCGGAAAGCTATCTATGGTCTTAAACAATCTCCTAGAGCTTGGTATCATAAGTTGAGTCAAACCTTACGTGACCATGGATTTAGGAAGTCTGAGGCAGACCACACCCTCTTCACACTACAAGGTAAGGATGGAATTGTTGTTGTCCTTGTGTATGTGGATGATATCATCATCACCGGGAGTGACAAAACGGGTATCAAAGGTATCAAAACACACCTTCATTCTGTTTTTGACATTAAGGATTTGGGCGAAATGAAGTACTTTCTTGGCATTGAAGTGTGCCGATCGAAGGAAGGCCTCTTCTTGTCTCAAAGGAAGTACACATTTGATCTTTTGAATGAGTGTGATGTAGGTACAAGGATTGCAAAGACACCACTTGAGGATGCCTACAAAGCAACGTGCAAGGGGGAGAAAGATGATGAACCATTTGAAGATGTACATCTATACAGGAAAATGGTTGGTAAGTTGATTTATCTTACTATAACTAGACCGGATTTGTGTTTTGCAGTGAACCGAGTAAGTCAACATATGCAAGCACCGAAGAAGTGCCATTGGGAAATGGTGGATCGCATCTTGAGATATCTCAAAGGAACTTCAGAGCAAGGCATATGGATGGGAAGAAATGACAACACAACTCTTGTTGGATACTGTGATGCGGATTGGGCTGGAGATAGGCAAGACCGCAAGTCTACCACCGGATATTGCACGTTCCTTGGAGGCAATTTAGTCACTTGGAAGAGCAAGAAGCAGAAGGTGGTGTCATGCTCAAGTGCCGAGGCTGAATATAGAGCTATGAGGAAGCTCACAGATGAACTTATATGGCTAAAGGCGTTGCTCAAAGATTTGGGGATTGAGACTCAAGAACCAATCACAATGCATTGTGATAATCAAGCTGCCATTCACATTGCCTCTAACTCAGTCTTCCATGAAAGAACAAAGCATATAGAGGTTGATTGCCACAAGGTTCGAGAAAAGGTGGAGCAAGGAGTGATCTTGCCATGTTACACAAGGAGCTCAGATCAATTGGCTGACATTTTCACTAAGGCTGCAAGCTCAAAGGTGTGTGAGTTTGTATATGAGAAGCTTGGACTAATTAATTTGTCCAAGGCGTAACAATGAACCATACTCTTTTTCCCTTAGTTGGTTTTGTCCCAAAAAGGGTTTTCCACTAAGGTTTTTAACGAGGTGGGGAGTTACAACTTTCAAGCTTGTTCCTAATGATCCACATTATGGATTCAAGCTTGAGGGGGAGTGTTAAACTAAAAGAGTTAAATAGCTGGAGTATAAGACAAGCTTCAGTTGGAGTGCTAAACAAGGAACCGAGTAAAAGGAAGGGTCTAACTACAAAGAAGAACTTGGTTAGCATTGTTGGAAAGGAACTAAGTCACATGTGTGGTAACTTGGCTCAGAAAAGTCACATGTGACTCCTTGAAGACTGTTGCCACATATTGGGAAAAGTCTTCCCTTCCCTTTTGTTATGGCAGATTTGGTTTGTACCCATTTCGGGTAAGTTTTGTCTTTAGTGTTTAGACTGTATAAAAGAGTGTAATGTGTATGTATAGGTAGGGTTTTCGTGTGCTCTTACTATATATATGTTGTAAACCACATTTGTAAAGCTTAAGAAATGAGAAGACTCTTCTTCCAACTCTCTCTTTCTCAGCCATACTCTCCTCAATTCTCAATCAGATTCTCTTCTTCTCTAATCACATACTATTGAGAATTTTCACAAAATCAACAAGTTATGTCTATTGGTTAAGTTGTCATCAAATACTTTGGTTGAGTTATGAAACTAGGTTGCTCCGTAAAGACATCCTTGTTCAAATAAACATTCTCCACATGTAATTTCTTTTAGCTAAATTCAAGGCTATGTAATGTCACTTTTACGTGAGTATGTTTGTTATGTCAACTTAGAGTGGTGACATCAGTTGTAACATGATCATTCCGGCTTTAACCTACAGGATGTCTATTGGTGAAGTTGTGATCAACTACTTTGGTTGAGTTATGAAACTAGCTTGATCCATATAGCCATCCTTGTTCATATGAATCTTCTCCACATGTAGTTTCTTTTAGTTAAATTCAAGGCTATGTAATGTCATTTTTAAATGAAAAAGTCTGCAATGGCAACTCAGAGTGGTGTCATAGGTTTTAACATGATCATCCCAACTTAAATCAACAATTTATGTCTATTGATGAACATACCATAAACTATTTTCATTCAATTATGAAATATAGATTGATTCTTAGAGCCATCCGTGTTGATATGAACCTTCTCAACATGTGAGTTCTTTTAGCTAAGTCAAGGCTATGTAATGTTGTTATTTATGACCAAGTCTGCTATTTCAACATAGAGTGGTGTCATAGGATATATCATAATCACGCTGGCTTTAATATACAAGCTATGACTTTTTATGAACATGCCATGACTACTTTGGTTGAGTTATAAAATCTAGCTTTGGTTGAGAAAGTTTGCTATGGAAACCAAGAGTGGTGTCATAAGTTGTAAAACGATCATTCCAACTTTAATATACAAGTTATGTCTACTGGTGAACCTATCATCAACTACTTTGGTTGAGTTATAAAACTAGCTTGATCCTTAAAGCCATACTTGTTCATATGAACCTCCTCCACATGTAGTTTCTTTTATTAAATTCAAGGCTATGTAATGTCATTTTTACATTAAAAAGTTTGTTATGGCAACTCAGAGTGGTGTCATAGGTTGTAACATGATCATCCCAACTTTAATCTATAAGTTATGTCTATAGGTGAACCTGCCATGAACTATTTTCATTGAGCTTTGAAACTAGCTTGATCCTTATTGTTTCTCATATGATACTTCAATACATGTCAAGGCAATGTAACGTCGTTTATACATGAGAAACTTTGCTATGGCTACTAAGAGTGGTGTCACAAGTTGCAACATGATCATTCCGGCTTTAATCTACAAGCTATGTCTATTGGTGAAGTTGTCATCAAATACTTTGGTTGAGTTATGAAACTAGGTTGCTCCTTAAATACATCCTTGTTCATATAAACATTCTCCACATGTAGTTTCTTATAGCTAAATTCAAGGCTATGTAACGTCGTTTATACATGAGAAACTCTGCTATGGCTACTAAGAGTGGTGTCATAAGTTGCAACATGATCATTCCGGCTTTAATCTACAAGCTATGTCTATTGGTTAAGTTGTCATCAAATACTTTGGTTGAGTTATGAAACTAGGTTGCTCCTTAAATACATCCTTGTTCAAATAAACATTCTCCACATGTAGTTTCTTATAGCTAAATTCAAGGCTATGTAACGTCGTTTATACATGAGAAACTCTGCTATGGCTACTAAGAGTGGTGTCACAAGTTGCAACATGATCATTCCGGCTTTAATCTACAAGCTATGTCTATTGGTGAAGTTGTCATCAACTACTTTGGTTGAGTTATGAAACTAGGTTGCTCCTTAAAGACATCCTTGTTCAAATAAACATTCTCCACATGTAATTTCTTTTAGCTAAATTCAAGGCTATGTAATGTCACTTTTACGTGAGTATGTTTGTTATGTCAACTTAGAGTGGTGACATCAGTTGTAACATGATCATTCCGGCTTTAACCTACAAGATGTCTATTGGTGTAGTTGTGATCAACTACTTTGGTTGAGTTATGAAACTAGCTTTATCCATATAGCCATCCTTGTTCATATGAATCTTCTCCACATGTAGTTTCTTTTAGTTAAATTCAAGGCTATGTAATGTCATTTTTAAATGAAAAAGTCTGCAATGGCAACTCAGAGTGGTGTCATAGGTTTTAACATGATCATCCCAACTTAAATCAACAAGTTATGTCTATTGGTTAAGTTGTCATCAAATACTTTGGTTGAGTTATGAAACTAGGTTGCTCCGTAAAGACATCCTTGTTCAAATATTCATTCTCCACATGTAATTTCTTTTAGCTAAATTCAAGGCTATGTAATGTCACTTTTACGTGAGTATGTTTGTTATGTCAACTTAGAGTGGTGACATCAGTTGTAACATGATCATTCCGGCTTTAACCTACAAGATGTCTATTGGTGAAGTTGTGATCAACTACTTTGGTTGAGTTATGAAACTAGCTTGATCCATATAGCCATCCTTGTTCATATGAATCTTCTCCACATGTAGTTTCTTTTAGTTAAATTCAAGGCTATGTAATGTCATTTTTAAATGAAAAAGTCTGCAATGGCAACTCAGAGTGGTGTCATAGGTTTTAACATGATCATCCCAACTTAAATCAACAAGTTATGTCTATTGATGAACATACCATAAACTATTTTCATTCAATTATGAAATATAGATTGATTCTTAGAGCCATCCGTGTTGATATGAACCTTCTCAACATGTGAGTTCTTTTAGCTAAGTCAAGGCTATGTAATGTTGTTATTTATGACCAAGTCTGCTATTTCAACATAGAGTGGTGTCATAGGATATATCATAATCACGCTGGCTTTAATATACAAGCTATGACTTTTTATGAACATGCCATGACTACTTTGGTTGAGTTATAAAATCTAGCTTTGGTTGAGAAAGTTTGCTATGGAAACCAAGAGTGGTGTCATAAGTTGTAAAACGATCATTCCAACTTTAATATACAAGTTATGTCTACTGGTGAACCTATCATCAACTACTTTGGTTGAGTTATAAAACTAGCTTGATCCTTAAAGCCATACTTGTTCATATGAACCTCCTCCACATGTAGTTTCTTTTATTAAATTCAAGGCTATGTAATGTCATTTTTACATTAAAAAGTTTGTTATGGCAACTCAGAGTGGTGTCATAGGTTGTAACATGATCATCCCAACTTTAATCTATAAGTTATGTCTATAGGTGAACCTGCCATGAACTATTTTCATTAAATACATCCTTGTTCAAATAAACATTCTCCACATGTAGTTTCTTATAGCTAAATTCAAGGCTATGTAACGTCGTTTATACATGAGAAACTCTGCTATGGCTACTAAGAGTGGTGTCACAAGTTGCAACATGATCATTCCGGCTTCAATCTACAAGCTATGTCTATTTTTTAAGTTGTCATAAAATACTTTGGTTGAGTTATGAAACTAGGTTGCTCCTTAAATACATCCTTGTTCAAATAAACATTCTCCACATGTAGTTTCTTATAGCTAAATTCAAGGCTATGTAACGTCGTTTATACATGAGAAACTCTGCTATGGCTACTAAGAGTGGTGTCACAAGTTGCAACATGATCATTCCGGCTTTAATCTACAAGCTATGTCTATTGGTGAAGTTGTCATCAAATACTTTGGTTGAGTTATGAAACTAGGTTGCTCCTTAAATACATCCTTGTTCAAATAAACATTCTCCACATGTAGTTTCTTATAGCTAAATTCAAGGCTATGTAACGTCGTTTATACATGAGAAACTCTGCTATGGCTACTAAGAGTGGTGTCATAAGTTGCAACATGATCATTCCGGCTTTAATCTACAAGCTATGTCTATTGGTTAAGTTGTCATCAAATACTTTGGTTGAGTTATGAAACTAGGTTGCTCCTTAAATACATCCTTGTTCAAATAAACATTCTCCACATGTGGTTTCTTATAGCTAAATTCAAGGCTATGTAACGTCGTTTATACATGAGAAACTCTGCTATGGCTACTAAGAGTGGTGTCACAAGTTGCAACATGATCATTCCGGCTTTAATCTACAAGCTATGTCTATTGGTGAAGTTGTCATCAACTACTTTGGTTGAGTTATGAAACTAGGTTGCTCCTTAAAGACATCCTTGTTCAAATAAACATTCTCCACATGTAATTTCTTTTAGCTAAATTCAAGGCTATGTAATGTCACTTTTACGTGAGTATGTTTGTTATGTCAACTTAGAGTGGTGACATCAGTTGTAACATGATCATTCCGGCTTTAACCTACAAGATGTCTATTGGTGAAGTTGTGATCAACTACTTTGGTTGAGTTATGAAACTAGCTTTATCCATATAGCCATCCTTGTTCATATGAATCTTCTCCACATGTAGTTTCTTTTAGTTAAATTCAAGGCTATGTAATGTCATTTTTAAATGAAAAAGTCTGCAATGGCAACTCAGAGTGGTGTCATAGGTTTTAACATGATCATCCCAACTTAAATCAACAAGTTATGTCTATTGGTTAAGTTGTCATCAAATACTTTGGTTGAGTTATGAAACTAGGTTGCTCCGTAAAGACATCCTTGTTCAAATAAACATTCTCCACATGTAATTTCTTTTAGCTAAATTCAAGGCTATGTAATGTCACTTTTACGTGAGTATGTTTGTTATGTCAACTTAGAGTGGTGACATCAGTTGTAACATGATCATTCCGGCTTTAACCTACAAGATGTCTATTGGTGAAGTTGTGATCAACTACTTTGGTTGAGTTATGAAACTAGCTTGATCCATATAGCCATCCTTGTTCAAATAAACATTCTCCACATGTAGTTTCTTATAGCTAAATTCAAGGCTATGTAACGTCGTTTATACATGAGAAACTCTGCTATGGCTACTAAGAGTGGTGTCACAAGTTGCAACATGATCATTCCGAAAAAAATCTACAAGCTATGTCTATTGGTGAAGTTGTCATCAACTACTTTGGTTGAGTTATGAAACTAGGTTGCTCCTTAAAGACATCCTTGTTCAAATAAACATTCTCCACATGTAATTTCTTTTAGCTAAATTCAAGGCTATGTAATGTCACTTTTACGTGAGTATGTTTGTTATGTCAACTTAGAGTGGTGACATCAGTTGTAACATGATCATTCCGGCTTTAACCTACAAGATGTCTATTGGTGAAGTTGTGATCAACTACTTTGGTTGAGTTATGAAACTAGCTTGATCCATATAGCCATCCTTGTTCATATGAATCTTCTCCACATGTAGTTTCTTTTAGTTAAATTCAAGGCTATGTAATGTCATTTTTAAATGAAAAAGTCTGCAATGGCAACTCAGAGTGGTGTCATAGGTTTTAACATGATCATCCCAACTTAAATCAACAAGTTATGTCTATTGATGAACATACCATAAACTATTTTCATTCAATTATGAAATATAGATTGATTCTTAGAGCCATCCGTGTTGATATGAACCTTCTCAACATGTGAGTTCTTTTAGCTAAGTCAAGGCTATGTAATGTTGTTATTTATGACCAAGTCTGCTATTTCAACATAGAGTGGTGTCATAGGATATATCATAATCACGCTGGCTTTAATATACAAGCTATGACTTTTTATGAACATGCCATGACTACTTTGGTTGAGTTATAAAATCTAGCTTTGGTTGAGAAAGTTTGCTATGGAAACCAAGAGTGGTGTCATAAGTTGTAAAACGATCATTCCAACTTTAATATACAAGTTATGTCTACTGGTGAACCTATCATCAACTACTTTGGTTGAGTTATAAAACTAGCTTGATCCTTAAAGCCATACTTGTTCATATGAACCTCCTCCACATGTAGTTTCTTTTATTAAATTCAAGGCTATGTAATGTCATTTTTACATTAAAAAGTTTGTTATGGCAACTCAGAGTGGTGTCATAGGTTGTAACATGATCATCCCAACTTTAATCTATAAGTTATGTCTATAGGTGAACCTGCCATGAACTATTTTCATTGAGCTTTGAAACTAGCTTGATCCTTATTGTTTCTCATATGATACTTCAATACATGTCAAGGCAATGTAACGTCGTTTATACATGAGAAACTTTGCTATGGCTACTAAGAGTGGTGTCACAAGTTGCAACATGATCATTCCGGCTTTAATCTACAAGCTATGTCTATTGGTGAAGTTGTCATCAAATACTTTGGTTGAGTTATGAAACTAGGTTGCTCCTTAAATACATCCTTGTTCAAATAAACATTCTCCACATGTAGTTTCTTATAGCTAAATTCAAGGCTATGTAACGTCGTTTATACATGAGAAACTCTGCTATGGCTACTAAGAGTGGTGTCACAAGTTGCAACATGATCATTCCGGCTTTAATCTACAAGCTATGTCTATTGGTGAAGTTGTCATCAAATACTTTGGTTGAGTTATGAAACTAGGTTGCTCCTTAAATACATCCTTGTTCAAATAAACATTCTCCACATGTAGTTTCTTATAGCTAAATTCAAGGCTATGTAACGTCGTTTATACATGAGAAACTCTGCTATGGCTACTAAGAGTGGTGTCACAAGTTGCAACATGATCATTCCGGCTTCAATCTACAAGCTATGTCTATTTTTTAAGTTGTCATAAAATACTTTGGTTGAGTTATGAAACTAGGTTGCTCCTTAAATACATCCTTGTTCAAATAAACATTCTCCACATGTAGTTTCTTATAGCTAAATTCAAGGCTATGTAACGTCGTTTATACATGAGAAACTCTGCTATGGCTACTAAGAGTGGTGTCACAAGTTGCAACATGATCATTCCGGCTTTAATCTACAAGCTATGTCTATTGGTGAAGTTGTCATCAAATACTTTGGTTGAGTTATGAAACTAGGTTGCTCCTTAAATACATCCTTGTTCAAATAAACATTCTCCACATGTAGTTTCTTGATGTGATTTTCCCTAGGATAGAACTCTGAAAATCGGGGCTAGAGAACTCGGAATTGAATGAAATTTGAGCAGCGGATAGATTAAAGTGTGAGGAACGTGCTGGTAAGTTTTGAGTTGAATTGATCGTGGGGTTTCTGAGATATGATGGCAAACTCGTTGAGAAACTGATGGAATGTTGTGGCGGAATGGATTAGAATAAGATGAGGACGTGATGGAAACTTGTAGGTGACGAAGATAAAGTGATAGAATGGATAGATTTCTGTGATTAGATGAATTAGTGAAGAATCTCTTGGCTCACAACGTGATGGGAGATTCAGGCTCTAGGATTTCCAGAACCGTGGCTTGAGAGCATGGAAAACTCAATAAGAAGTCTTTTTCAATGATAATACTCTAAAGAAATTTACAGCAAGTTCTGGGGTTTAAATACAACCCTAAAACAGAACAACATGTAGTTTGAAACTTAAATAAAACAACGAAGCGTTTAAATAAAAACAACGAGGCGTCCCCTAATGGTGCACCTCAAAATCTACTAAGTACAAAACCAGATTGGTTTGTACATTATTCTCCTAATGGTAAGACTCCTAAGTAACTCGCCGTAGTGATTCCATCTGCCTCATTAAAAACCATGAGAGAAAACCCAATTGGGACAAAACTCTCTATGGGAAAAAGAGTACAAACTTCCTCACCTAAGTTACCTAGTTATCATTACTAGGAGAAGTCTTCAAGATGGAGATGTTGAAGACTTGTGCAGCTGCTAGCTCGTCAACTCCTTCTCCAATGACGGAATGAGCTTCCTTGGCCATCTCCTTAGCTCTGGAACTTGTAATCAGACCCTCTACTTCAGGTGCTACAGCTGTTGTGTCATCCACGATCATATCATCCTCTCCCTCTTGAAAAGGATTTGTCCTCAAATCTGTATCTGCAACATAAGGAAGCATGTCAGAAACATTGAACGAATTTGATATGTTATACTTACCTTGGAGATCGATCTTGTAAGCATTGTTGTTGATCTTCTGGATGACTTCAAATTGACCATCAACTCGTGGCAGTAGCTTGCTCTTCCTCTCTTCTGGAAATCGATCTTTCCTAAGATGAATCAACACCAAATCTCCTTCTTCAAATATCAGCTCATTTCTTCCTTTGTTGGCGTGATTCTGGTAATGTTCAGTCTTCTTCTCTATATTCTCCCTGGCTTTGGCGTGAATTCTCCTAACTTGTTCAGCCTTTGCTTTTTCATCTTCACTACATTTCACACTCAAAGGCAAAGAAATCAAGTCTAGAGGGCACTGTGGGTCAAAACCATAAACAATCTCAAATGTTTTCATAAAATCAGAAAGTACTAAGAGTGGAGAATTGATAAGCTTCTCTTTCAAGGCTGAAAATGCCTTTTCTTGAGCTGTTTCCCATCTGTATCCAACGTCCTTCTTAATGACTTCTGTTAGTGGTGCTGCAATGGTGCTGAAGTCCTTGACAAATCTCCTGTAGAAGCCAGCTAATCCATGAAAGCTCCTGACTTCTCCAACGTTTTTAGGTGTTGGCCAATCTCTGATTGCTTTGATCTTCTCATCATCTACTGTAACTCCATCTGCACTAACAACAAAGCCTAAAAAGAAAACCTCAGTAGTACAGAATAAACATTTAGAATAATTAGCAAAGAGAGATTGAGAGCGAAGAATATCTAGAACCCTGCGGATGTGCTCTAAATGCTCTCCCAAAACATTGCTGTAGATGAGTATATCATCAAAGTAGAGTACTACAAACAGTCCAATGAATAGTCCGAGAGTGTGATTCATGAGACGCATGAACGTGCTAGGAGCATTTGTGAGACCAAACGACATAACCAGCCACTCATATAAGCCTCGCTTGGTCTTGAATGCAGTCTTCCACTCATCCCCTTCCCTCATTCTTATCTGGTGGTAACCACTCTTCAAATTGATTTTAGATAAGATGGTGGATCCACATAACTCATCCAGTATGTCATCAAGTCTTGGAATCGGATGTATGTACTTCACTGTGATGTTGTTGATAGCTCTGCAATCTACACACATCCTCCATGTTCCATCTTTCTTTGGAACTAGCAACACAGGCACAGCACATGGACTTAAACTCTCTCTGATATGTCCCTTATGCATCAGCTCCTCTACTTGCTTTTGAAGCTCTTTAGTCGCAACTGGATTAGTTTTGTAAGCTGGGTTGTTTGGCAACACAGAACCAGACACTAAATCAATCTGATGCTCAATTCCACGAATTGGAGGCAATCCTGGTGGTATCTCTTTAGGAAAAACGTCCTCATACTCGTCTATGATCTGAATCATCTCATGTGGAAGCTCGTGTGAAGGTTTAGTACACGCCAATGTCTCCTTGTACACAAACATAAAAGTAGTCATTTCTGGATCAAACAGCTTGTTAAACTCACTGTGATTGATGTACAATGCATTTGACACTTTCTCCTTCTCCTTTCTGTTCATATGCATCTGATCCTTGTAGATTTCAGCTGGTGTGAGTGGAAGAAGAGTGATTTTTCGTCCCTTGTACTCAAACACCTGCTTGTTTGTGTACCCATCATGCATCACACGCCTATCATACTGCCATGGTCTGCCTAACAGAACGTGACTAGACCTCATTGGCACAACATCACACAGCAACTCATCTTCATACTTCCCAATCGCCAACTTGATGAGTACTTGCTGAGAAACGGTTACAGCACCCTTGTTGTCTAACCACTGCAGCTGATACGGTTTAGGATGTGAAGTAGTCTTAAGATTAAGCTTCTTCACCATCTCCTCACTGGCGGCATTGGTGCAGCTGCCTCCATCAACAATCAAGGTGCAAACCTTATCCTCAACTACACATCTGGTGTGGAAGAGATTCTCACGCTGTTCCTTATCATCTGGATGAACCTGAATGCTCAATGCTCTGCGTGCAAAAAGTAACTCTCCAACTGCTGCAGCTGCTTCTTCCTCCTCCAAATCGTCCTCTACCTCACTTTCTGAGCTATCCTGAGGCACAATCTCTCCTCCTTCTCTCAATAGAAACATCTTCTTATTAGGACAATCTCTGGAGTAGTGTCCCATTCCTTGACACTTGAAGCATCTGACATTGCTATTAGAAGTGCCACTTCTGGTTTTAAGTTCTGTTTTGACCTCTTCTTTCACTACAGAGGCTGCGGGTCTATTATCTTTGATTGGAGCTGATTTGGTGAATTCTCTTGGCTTAGGGATACTAGAAGTGAAAGTAGACCTGCCAATTCTCCTCTTAAGTTGTGCTTCTATCAACTCAGCTTTGTGCACCATCTCTTGCACATCTTCATAATTCTGCAACTCTACCTTATCTTGCAACTCTCTGTTCAATCCCCCAAGAAAACGTGACATCACCATATCCTCACTCTCCCTCAAATCAGTTCTGATCATAAGTGTCTCCAACTCTTGATAGTAATCACGAACTGATTTGGTGCCTTGTACAAGGCGTCTTAACTTGCTAAGCATCTCTCTCTGATAATGGGCAGGCACAAATTTTCTTCTCATGTGCACAACTAGTTCTGTCCAAGTGGTAATTGGAGGCTCTCTTTGTCTATCTCTGACAAGTCCCAACTGTTCCCACCACAAGAGTGCATAGCCATTGAATTCAGATATAGCTATCTTCACCTTATTAAGCTCATATGTCCCTTGAACCAAAAAATTCGATTCCATCTTCCTCTCCCAATCAAGGTAAGCTTCTGGATCATTACTACCGTGGAAAGGAGGAAATTGAATCTTGATATGATTCAGCTGCTGTCTCAAGGGATCATAATCTCGTGCATTGCCTCTATTTCTGGGTCTCCTTAACGTTTCACCACTATATTCTGATCTCTCACCTTCTTCTGAATGCTCACGATCTGTTTCAACATAAATCCTATGTCCAGCAACATAATCAGACCGTCTTTGTGGCTGTGAGCTTCTCCTTTGATGACCAACTGTTTCTCTGTCCCTAATTGGTGATTTAAGGCGTCTAACTCTCTGCTGCCTAGAAGAAGAACCCACGTGTGCCTTTCCTTTAGCAATCCTGATTGCTTCATTAAGACTAGGAGGCTCTGACGATTCTGGGTCTGTAGCACTATGCTCATTCTTTAGCTCTTTGAATCTATTCTCAAATTTGCTATCAAGCTGCTCTAATTGTTGAATGAGCTGAGAAGCTATTGCTTGATTGGCCTCTTTGATTTGCTGAGCCATGGCTTTGTTTAGAGCTTCCATAGCTTCAGCTGAAAGCTCCATTGTACCTGAAAAGAAGTCAAAACAGCTCACAGTAACTAGTTCTAAGACGAAAAGAAAAGAAATAAAAGCCTAAGAAAAAACGAAAAATCCTAATCCTACTAGGAATAGGATTCCTAAACTAATCCTAATTCTAACAGGAAAACAGAAAACCTAATCCTAATTCTAATAGGAAAACAGAAGCTAATCCTAATGCTAATAGGAAAACTCAAAACCTAATCCTAATTCTAATAGGAAAATAGAAACTAATCCTAATTCTAATAGGAAAACTCAAAACTAATCCTAATTCAATCAGGAAACGAAACCTAATCCTAATTCAATCAGGAAAACAAATCTAAACCCTAACAATGAATGAGAACAAAAATAACAAGAGAAAGAGAGATTAGGGTTAGAGATTTTCTCAGCCTTGGCACAGAGTTGGCTCTGATACCACTTGATGTGATTTTCCCTAGGATAGAACTCTGAAAATCGGGGCTAGAGAACTCGGAATTGAATGAAATTTGAGCAGCGGATAGATTAAAGTGTGAGGAACGTGCTGGTAAGTTTTGAGTTGAATTGATCGTGGGGTTTCTGAGATATGATGGCAAACTCGTTGAGAAACTGATGGAATGTTGTGGCGGAATGGATTAGAATAAGATGAGGACGTGATGGAAACTTGTAGGTGACGAAGATAAAGTGATAGAATGGATAGATTTCTGTGATTAGATGAATTAGTGAAGAATCTCTTGGCTCACAACGTGATGGGAGATTCAGGCTCTAGGATTTCCAGAACCGTGGCTTGAGAGCATGGAAAACTCAATAAGAAGTCTTTTTCAATGATAATACTCTAAAGAAATTTACAGCAAGTTCTGGGGTTTAAATACAACCCTAAAACAGAACAACATGTAGTTTGAAACTTAAATAAAACAACGAAGCGTTTAAATAAAAACAACGAGGCGTCCCCTAATGGTGCACCTCAAAATCTACTAAGTACAAAACCAGATTGGTTTGTACATTATTCTCCTAATGGTAAGACTCCTAAGTAACTCGCCGTAGTGATTCCATCTGCCTCATTAAAAACCATGAGAGAAAACCCAATTGGGACAAAACTCTCTATGGGAAAAAGAGTACAAACTTCCTCACCTAAGTTACCTAGTTATCATTACTAGGAGAAGTCTTCAAGATGGAGATGTTGAAGACTTGTGCAGCTGCTAGCTCGTCAACTCCTTCTCCAATGACGGAATGAGCTTCCTTGGCCATCTCCTTAGCTCTGGAACTTGTAATCAGACCCTCTACTTCAGGTGCTACAGCTGTTGTGTCATCCACGATCATATCATTTCTTATAGCTAAATTCAAGGCTATGTAACGTCGTTTATACATGAGAAACTCTGCTATGGCTACTAAGAGTGGTGTCATAAGTTGCAACATGATCATTCCGGCTTTAATCTACAAGCTATGTCTATTGGTTAAGTTGTCATCAAATACTTTGGTTGAGTTATGAAACTAGGTTGCTCCTTAAATACATCCTTGTTCAAATAAACATTCTCCACATGTGGTTTCTTATAGCTAAATTCAAGGCTATGTAACGTCGTTTATACATGAGAAACTCTGCTATGGCTACTAAGAGTGGTGTCACAAGTTGCAACATGATCATTCCGGCTTTAATCTACAAGCTATGTCTATTGGTGAAGTTGTCATCAACTACTTTGGTTGAGTTATGAAACTAGGTTGCTCCTTAAAGACATCCTTGTTCAAATAAACATTCTCCACATGTAATTTCTTTTAGCTAAATTCAAGGCTATGTAATGTCACTTTTACGTGAGTATGTTTGTTATGTCAACTTAGAGTGGTGACATCAGTTGTAACATGATCATTCCGGCTTTAACCTACAAGATGTCTATTGGTGAAGTTGTGATCAACTACTTTGGTTGAGTTATGAAACTAGCTTTATCCATATAGCCATCCTTGTTCATATGAATCTTCTCCACATGTAGTTTCTTTTAGTTAAATTCAAGGCTATGTAATGTCATTTTTAAATGAAAAAGTCTGCAATGGCAACTCAGAGTGGTGTCATAGGTTTTAACATGATCATCCCAACTTAAATCAACAAGTTATGTCTATTGGTTAAGTTGTCATCAAATACTTTGGTTGAGTTATGAAACTAGGTTGCTCCGTAAAGACATCCTTGTTCAAATAAACATTCTCCACATGTAATTTCTTTTAGCTAAATTCAAGGCTATGTAATGTCACTTTTACGTGAGTATGTTTGTTATGTCAACTTAGAGTGGTGACATCAGTTGTAACATGATCATTCCGGCTTTAACCTACAAGATGTCTATTGGTGAAGTTGTGATCAACTACTTTGGTTGAGTTATGAAACTAGCTTGATCCATATAGCCATCCTTGTTCAAATAAACATTCTCCACATGTAGTTTCTTATAGCTAAATTCAAGGCTATGTAACGTCGTTTATACATGAGAAACTCTGCTATGGCTACTAAGAGTGGTGTCACAAGTTGCAACATGATCATTCCGGCTTTAATCTACAAGCTATGTCTATTGGTGAAGTTGTCATCAACTACTTTGGTTGAGTTATGAAACTAGGTTGCTCCTTAAAGACATCCTTGTTCAAATAAACATTCTCCACATGTAATTTCTTTTAGCTAAATTCAAGGCTATGTAATGTCACTTTTACGTGAGTATGTTTGTTATGTCAACTTAGAGTGGTGACATCAGTTGTAACATGATCATTCCGGCTTTAACCTACAAGATGTCTATTGGTGAAGTTGTGATCAACTACTTTGGTTGAGTTATGAAACTAGCTTGATCCATATAGCCATCCTTGTTCATATGAATCTTCTCCACATGTAGTTTCTTTTAGTTAAATTCAAGGCTATGTAATGTCATTTTTAAATGAAAAAGTCTGCAATGGCAACTCAGAGTGGTGTCATAGGTTTTAACATGATCATCCCAACTTAAATCAACAAGTTATGTCTATTGATGAACATACCATAAACTATTTTCATTCAATTATGAAATATAGATTGATTCTTAGAGCCATCCGTGTTGATATGAACCTTCTCAACATGTGAGTTCTTTTAGCTAAGTCAAGGCTATGTAATGTTGTTATTTATGACCAAGTCTGCTATTTCAACATAGAGTGGTGTCATAGGATATATCATAATCACGCTGGCTTTAATATACAAGCTATGACTTTTTATGAACATGCCATGACTACTTTGGTTGAGTTATAAAATCTAGCTTTGGTTGAGAAAGTTTGCTATGGAAACCAAGAGTGGTGTCATAAGTTGTAAAACGATCATTCCAACTTTAATATACAAGTTATGTCTACTGGTGAACCTATCATCAACTACTTTGGTTGAGTTATAAAACTAGCTTGATCCTTAAAGCCATACTTGTTCATATGAACCTCCTCCACATGTAGTTTCTTTTATTAAATTCAAGGCTATGTAATGTCATTTTTACATTAAAAAGTTTGTTATGGCAACTCAGAGTGGTGTCATAGGTTGTAACATGATCATCCCAACTTTAATCTATAAGTTATGTCTATAGGTGAACCTGCCATGAACTATTTTCATTGAGCTTTGAAACTAGCTTGATCCTTATTGTTTCTCATATGATACTTCAATACATGTCAAGGCAATGTAACGTCATTTATACATGAGAAACTTTGCTATGGCTACTAAGAGTGGTGTCACAAGTTGCAACATGATCATTCCGGCTTTAATCTACAAGCTATGTCTATTGGTGAAGTTGTCATCAAATACTTTGGTTGAGTTATGAAACTAGGTTGCTCCTTAAATACATCCTTGTTCAAATAAACATTCTCCACATGTAGTTTCTTATAGCTAAATTCAAGGCTATGTAACGTCGTTTATACATGAGAAACTCTGCTATGGCTACTAAGAGTGGTGTCATAAGTTGCAACATGATCATTCCGGCTTTAATCTACAAGCTATGTCTATTGGTTAAGTTGTCATCAAATACTTTGGTTGAGTTATGAAACTAGGTTGCTCCTTAAATACATCCTTGTTCAAATAAACATTCTCCACATGTAGTTTCTTATAGCTAAATTCAAGGCTATGTAACGTCGTTTATACATGAGAAACTCTGCTATGGCTACTAAGAGTGGTGTCACAAGTTGCAACATGATCATTCCGGCTTTAATCTACAAGCTATGTCTATTGGTGAAGTTGTCATCAACTACTTTTGGTTGAGTTATGAAACTAGGTTGCTCCTTAAAGACATCCTTGTTCAAATAAACATTCTCCACATGTAATTTCTTTTAGCTAAATTCAAGGCTATGTAATGTCACTTTTACGTGAGTATGTTTGTTATGTCAACTTAGAGTGGTGACATCAGTTGTAACATGATCATTCCGGCTTTAACCTACAAGATGTCTATTGGTGAAGTTGTGATCAACTACTTTGGTTGAGTTATGAAACTAGCTTTATCCATATAGCCATCCTTGTTCATATGAATCTTCTCCACATGTAGTTTCTTTTAGTTAAATTCAAGGCTATGTAATGTCATTTTTAAATGAAAAAGTCTGCAATGGCAACTCAGAGTGGTGTCATAGGTTTTAACATGATCATCCCAACTTAAATCAACAAGTTATGTCTATTGGTTAAGTTGTCATCAAATACTTTGGTTGAGTTATGAAACTAGGTTGCTCCGTAAAGACATCCTTGTTCAAATAAACATTCTCCACATGTAATTTCTTTTAGCTAAATTCAAGGCTATGTAATGTCACTTTTACGTGAGTATGTTTGTTATGTCAACTTAGAGTGGTGACATCAGTTGTAACATGATCATTCCGGCTTTAACCTACAAGATGTCTATTGGTGAAGTTGTGATCAACTACTTTGGTTGAGTTATGAAACTAGCTTGATCCATATAGCCATCCTTGTTCATATGAATCTTCTCCACATGTAGTTTCTTTTAGTTAAATTCAAGGCTATGTAATGTCATTTTTAAATGAAAAAGTCTGCAATGGCAACTCAGAGTGGTGTCATAGGTTTTAACATGATCATCCCAACTTAAATCAACAAGTTATGTCTATTGATGAACATACCATAAACTATTTTCATTCAATTATGAAATATAGATTGATTCTTAGAGCCATCCGTGTTGATATGAACCTTCTCAACATGTGAGTTCTTTTAGCTAAGTCAAGGCTATGTAATGTTGTTATTTATGACCAAGTCTGCTATTTCAACATAGAGTGGTGTCATAGGATATATCATAATCACGCTGGCTTTAATATACAAGCTATGACTTTTTATGAACATGCCATGACTACTTTGGTTGAGTTATAAAATCTAGCTTTGGTTGAGAAAGTTTGCTATGGAAACCAAGAGTGGTGTCATAAGTTGTAAAACGATCATTCCAACTTTAATATACAAGTTATGTCTACTGGTGAACCTATCATCAACTACTTTGGTTGAGTTATAAAACTAGCTTGATCCTTAAAGCCATACTTGTTCATATGAACCTCCTCCACATGTAGTTTCTTTTATTAAATTCAAGGCTATGTAATGTCATTTTTACATTAAAAAGTTTGTTATGGCAACTCAGAGTGGTGTCATAGGTTGTAACATATCATCCCAACTTTAATCTATAAGTTATGTCTATAGGTGAACCTGCCATGAACTATTTTCATTGAGCTTTGAAACTAGCTTGATCCTTATTGTTTCTCATATGATACTTCAATACATGTCAAGGCAATGTAACGTCGTTTATACATGAGAAACTTTGCTATGGCTACTAAGAGTGGTGTCACAAGTTGCAACATGATCATTCTGGCTTTAATCTACAAGCTATGTCTATTGGTGAAGTTGTCATCAAATACTTTGGTTGAGTTATGAAACTAGGTTGCTCCTTAAATACATCCTTGTTCAAATAAACATTCTCCACATGTAGTTTCTTATAGCTAAATTCAAGGCTATGTAACGTCGTTTATACATGAGAAACTCTGCTATGGCTACTAAGAGTGGTGTCATAAGTTGCAACATGATCATTCCGGCTTTAATCTACAAGCTATGTCTATTGGTTAAGTTGTCATCAAATACTTTGGTTGAGTTATGAAACTAGGTTGCTCCTTAAATACATCCTTGTTCAAATAAACATTCTCCACATGTAGTTTCTTATAGCTAAATTCAAGGCTATGTAACGTCGTTTATACATGAGAAACTCTGCTATGGCTACTAAGAGTGGTGTCCTAAGTTGCAACATGATCATTCCGGCTTTAATCTACAAGCTATGTCTATTGGTTATGATGTGATTTTCCCTAGGATAGAACTCTGAAAATCGGGGCTAGAGTACTCGCAATCGAATGAAACTTGAGCAGCGGATAGATTGGAGTGTGAGAAACTCGGTTATGAGTTTTGAGCGGATTTGATCGAGTATTTCCTGAGATACGTGGCAAAGGTCTCTGTGAGACAAAAAACTGAAGGATTGATGGAGATGATGAAAGGTGATATGATAGGATGAAAAACGTGATTTGAATTGGTGTGGTGACGGCTGAAAGGATTTAATGGATAGATTTTGGTGATTAGATGAATTTGGTGAAGAATCTCTTGGCTCACAACGTGATGGGAGATTCAGGCTCTAGGATTTCCAGAACCGTGGCTTGAGAGCATGGAAAACTCAATAAGAAGTCTTTTTCAATGATAATACTCTAAAGAAATTTACAGCAAGTTCTGGGGTTTAAATACAACCCTAAAACAGAACAGCATGTAGTTTTTAAACCAAAAAAACAAAATGTAGTTTGAAACTTAAATAAAACAACGAAGCGTTTAAAATAAAAACAACGAAGCGTCCCACTAATTGGTGCACCTCAAAATCTACTAAGTACAAAACCAGATTGGTTTGTACATTATTCTCCTAATGGTAAGACTTCTAAGTAACTCGCCGTAGTGATTCCATCTGCCTCATTAAAAACCATGAAAGAAAACCCAATTGGGACAAAACTCTTTATGGGAAAAAGAGTACAGACTTCCTCACCTAAGTTACCTAGTTATCATTACCAGGAGAAGTCTTCAAGTTGGAGATGTTGAAGACTTGCATAGCTGGTGGCGAGAACGATCCTTCAGTCATAAGCGAGTGAGCTTCCTTAGCCAACTCCTTAGCTCTCGAACGCGTGATTGGTCCTACCAGCTCTGGTTCCTTAGCTTCTATGCTGCTCACGATCACATCATCCTCTCCCTCTTCAAAAGGATTTGTCCTCAAATCCGAATCTGCAACATATGGAAGCAAGTCAGAAACATTGAACGTTGGAGATATGTTATACTTACCTTGGAGATCAATCTGATAGGCGTTGTTGTTGATCCTCCTCACGACTTCGAATGGTCCATCAACTCGTGGCTGAAGCTTGCTCTTCCTCTCTTCTGGAAATCGATCTTTCCTTAGGTGAATCCACACCAAATCTCCTTCTTCCAAGATCAGCTCCTTCCGGCCCTTGTTTGCATACTTCTCATATTGCTCTGTCTTCTTCTCTATATTCTCCTTAGCTTTAGCGTGTATTTTCCTCACCTGATCAGCCTTTTCTTTTCCATCTAAACTACATTTCACACTTAAAGGCAAAGGGATCAAGTCTAGAGGTGACTGAGGATTAAAGCCATAAACGATTTCAAAGGGAGAAAAGAGAGTGGCAGAATGCTTAGCGTGATTGTAGGCAAACTCAACGTGTGGTAAGCATTCTTCCCATGACTTGATGTTGCTCTTAACCAACACTCTGAGAAGTGTAGACAACGTCCTGTTCACCACCTCGGTTTGGCCATCAGTTTGAGGGTGACAACTCGTTGAAAAGGTGAGCTTAGTTCCTAGTTTAGCCCATAAAGTCCTCCAAAAATGTCCTAAGAATTTGGTATCTCGATCTGAAACTATCACTTGAGGCATTCCATGCAAGCGAACTATCTCCCTGAAAAACAAGTTAGCTACACTAACAGCATCGTCGGTCTTGTGACTAGCTATAAAATGTGCCATCTTGCTGAACCTGTCAACAACTACAAAAATAGAATCTCTACCATTTCTGGTTCGAGGTAAGCCAAGCATGAAATTCATGGAAATATGAGTCCAAGGCTGAGAAGGGATAGGGAGAGGTATGTACAAACCGTGAGGCTGCACCTTACTCTTTGCCATTTTGCATACAGCACATCTAGAACAAACCTTCTCAACGTCTGACTTCATGTTAGGCCAATAGAAGTGATCTTGCAATCCAAGTAAGGTCTTGGAAACTCCAAAATGACCAGCCAATCCGCCACCATGAGCTTCTCTAACCAACAATTCTCTGATGGATCCTCTTGGTATGCACAATCGATTGTTGTAGAATAAATAGTCATCCTGTCTAAAGTATTTATCACAAGCAAACTTTTGGCATTTACCATAGCTCTCAGCAAAATCAATGTCAGTCTCATAAAGCTCTACAATGTGCTCAAAACCATCTAACTTTGAAGTTAAAGTAGAGATTAGAGTGTACCTTCTGGATAATGCATCTGCGACTACATTATCCTTACCTTTCTTGTACTTAACAACGTAAGGGAAGGTCTCAATAAACTCCATCCATCTGGCGTGTCTCTTGTTGAGCTTTTGCTGTCCCTTTAAGTACTTAAGAGACTCATGATCTGTGTGAATGACGAACTCCTTAGGCCACAAATAATGCTGCCACGTTTGAAGTGCTCTGACCAATGCATACAGCTCCTTGTCATAGGTTGGATAGTTGCTGGTGGATCCTCCTAGCTTCTCACTAAAGTATGCAACTGGTTTCCTATCCTGCATCAAAACAGCTCCAATGCCAACTCCTGAGGCATCACATTCAATTTCAAATGTTTTCTTAAAATCAGGAAGAACTAAAAGTGGGGCATTGATAAGCTTCTCTTTCAAGGCTGAAAACGCCTGCTCTTGTGCTTCTTCCCATCTGAATCCAACTTCCTTCTTGATTACTTCTGTTAATGGTGCTGCTATGGTGCTGAAGTTCTGGATAAATCGCCTATAAAATCCAGCAAGTCCATGAAAGCTTCTGACTTCTCCAACATTCTTAGGCGTAGGCCAATCCTTGATTGCCTTGATCTTTTCGTCATCTACTCTAACTCCATCTGCACTAACAACAAAACCTAGAAAAATAACCTCAGTAGTACAGAATGAACACTTAGAGTAATTAGCAAAAAGAGATTGAGAGCGAAGAACATCTAGAACCATGCGGATGTGCTCTAAATGCTCTCCCAAACCTTTGCTCTAGATGAGTATATCATCGAAGTAGACTACTACAAACAGCCCAATGAACGGTCTGAGAGTGTGATTCATGAGACGCATGAACGTGCTGGGAGCATTAGTGAGACCAAACGGCATAACCAGCCACTCATATAACCCTTGCTTGGTCTTGAATGCAGTCTTCCACTCATCCCCTTCTCTCATTCTGATCTGATGATAACCACTCTTCAAATCAAATTTGGAGAAGATGGTGGATCCACATAACTCATCTAGCATGTCATCAAGTCTTGGAATCGGATGCCTGTACTTCACTGTGATGTTGTTGATAGCCCTGCAGTCTACACACATCCTCCATGTCCCATCTTTCTTAGGCACTAACAAGACTGGTACAACACATGGGCTTAGACTCTCTCGAATATAGCCCTTACTCATCAGCTCTTCTACTTGCTTCTGAAGCTCTTTTGTCTCAAAGGGGTTGGTTCTGTAGGCGGGTTTGTTTGGCAAAACTGAACGCGGAACTATGTCAATCTGATGCTCAATCCCACGAATTGGAGGCAAACCTGATGGTATCTCCTCTGGAAAAACGTCCTTATACTCCTCAATAATTTGGATCACCTCATGAGGAAGTTCTGCTGCTGGTTTTATACTCGTCAATGATTCCTTATAAACGAACATAAAGGTAGTCATCTGTGGATCAAAAAGCTTGTTGAACTCGCTGTGACTGATGTACAAGCTGTTAGACACTTTCTCCTTATCCTTGCGATTCATATGCAGCTGATCCTTGTAAATTTCCCTTGGTGTGAGGGGTAGAAGAGTGATCTTGCTTCCCTTGTACTCAAACACCTGCTTGTTTGTGTACCCATCATGCATCACACGCCTATCATACTGCCATGGTCTGCCCAACAGAACGTGACTAGACCTCATTGGCACAACATCACACAGCAACTCATCTTCATACTTCCCAATCGCCAACTTGATGAGTACTTGCTGAGAAACGGTTATAGCTCCCTTGTTGTCTAACCACTGCAGCGATGACGGTTTAGGATGTGAAGTAGTCTTAAGATTAAGCTTCTTCACCATCTCCTCACTGGCGACATTGGTGCAGCTGCCTCCATCAACAATCAAGGTGCAAACCTTATCCTGAACTACACATCTTGTGTGGAAAAGATTCTCACGCTGTTCCCTATCGTCTGGATGAATCTGAACACTCAAAGTTCTGCGTGCTACTAACATCTCTCCAACTGCTGCTGGTTCTACTTCTTCCTCTGCATCAATTTCTGTTTCACTTTCTGAACTATCTTGAGGGTACAATCTCTCCTCCTTCTCTCAATAGAAACATCTTCTTATTAGGGACAATCTCTGGAGTAGTGTCCCATTCCTTGACACTTGAAGCATCTGACATTGCTATTAGAAGTGCCACTTCTGGTTTTAAGCTCTGTTTTAACCTCTTCTCTAACTGTTGTTGTCGCTGGTTTAAATGAGGCTGGTTTGTTGAATTCTCTCGGTTTTGGAATATTGGAAGTGAAAGTAGATCTGCCAACTTTCCTCTTGAGCTGCGACTCAATCAACTCTTTGAATCGGTTCTCAAACTTGCTATCAAGCTGCTCTAATTGCTGAAAGAGTTGAGAAGCTGTTGCTCGATTGGCTTCTTGATTTGCTGAGCCATGGCTGTGCTTAGAGCTTCCATAGCTTCAGCTGAAAGCTCCATTGTACCTGAAAGAAAGTCAAAACAACTCACAGTAACTAGTTCTAAGATGAAAAGAAAGGAAATAAAAGCCTAAAAAAAACGAAAATCCTAATCTACTAGGAATAGGATTCCTAAACTAATCCTAATTCTAACAGGAAAACAGAAAACCTAATCCTAATTCTAATAGGAAAACAGAAGCTAATCCTAATGCTAATAGGAAAACTCAAAACCTAATCCTAATTCTAATAGGAAAACTCAAAACCTAATCCTAATTCTAATAGGAAAATAGAAACTAATCCTAATTCTAATAGGAAAACAAATCTAAACCCTAACAATGAATGAGAACAAAAATAACAAGAGAAAGAGAGATTAGGGTTAGAGATTTTCTCAGCCTTGGCACAGAGTTGGCTCTGATACCACTTGATGTGATTCTCCCTAGGATAGAACTCTGAAAATCGGGGCTAGAGTACTCGGAATCGAATGAAACTTGAGCAGCGGATAGATTGGAGTGTGAGAAACTCGGTTATGAGTTTTGAGCGGATTTGATCGAGTATTTCCTGAGATACGTGGCAAAGGTCTCTGTGAGACAAAAAACTGAAGGATTGATGGAGATGATGAAAGGTGATATGATAGGATGAAAAACGTGATTTGAATTGGTGTGGTGACGGCTGAAAGGATTTAATGGATAGATTTTGGTGATTAGATGAATTTGGTGAAGAATCTCTTGGCTCACAACGTGATGGGAGATTCAGGCTCTAGGATTTCCAGAACCGTGGCTTGAGAGCATGGAAAACTCAATAAGAAGTCTTTTTCAATGATAATACTCTAAAGAAATTTACAGCAAGTTCTGGGGTTTAAATACAACCCTAAAACAGAACAGCATGTAGTTTTTAAACCAAAAAAACAAAATGTAGTTTGAAACTTAAATAAAACAACGAAGCGTTTAAAATAAAAACAACGAAGCGTCCCACTAATTGGTGCACCTCAAAATCTACTAAGTACAAAACCAGATTGGTTTGTACATTATTCTCCTAATGGTAAGACTTCTAAGTAACTCGCCGTAGTGATTCCATCTGCCTCATTAAAAACCATGAAAGAAAACCCAATTGGGACAAAACTCTCTATGGGAAAAAGAGTACAGACTTCCTCACCTAAGTTACCTAGTTATCATTACCAGGAGAAGTCTTCAAGTTGGAGATGTTGAAGACTTGCATAGCTGGTGGCGAGAACGATCCTTCAGTCATAAGCGAGTGAGCATCCTTAGCCAACTCCTTAGCTCTCGAACGCGTGATTGGTCCTACCAGCTCTGGTTCCTTAGCTTCTATGCTGCTCACGATCACATCAGGTTAAGTTGTCATCAAATACTTTGGTTGAGTTATGAAACTAGGTTGCTCCTTAAATACATCCTTGTTCAAATAAACATTCTCCACATGTAGTTTCTTATAGCTAAATTCAAGGCTATGTAACGTCGTTTATACATGAGAAACTCTGCTATGGCTACTAAGAGTGGTGTCACAAGTTGCAACATGATCATTCCGGCTTTAATCTACAAGCTATGTCTATTGGTGAAGTTGTCATCAAATACTTTGGTTGAGTTATGAAACTAGGTTGCTCCTTAAATACATCCTTGTTCAAATAAACATTCTCCACATGTAGTTTCTTATAGCTAAATTCAAGGCTATGTAACGTCGTTTATACATGAGAAACTCTGCTATGGCTACTAAGAGTGGTGTCACAAGTTGCAACATGATCATTCCGGCTTTAATCTACAAGCTATGTCTATTGGTGAAGTTGTCATCAACTACTTTGGTTGAGTTATGAAACTAGGTTGCTCCTTAAAGACATCCTTGTTCAAATAAACATTCTCCACATGTAATTTCTTTTAGCTAAATTCAAGGCTATGTAATGTCACTTTTACGTGAGTATGTTTGTTATGTCAACTTAGAGTGGTGACATCAGTTGTAACATGATCATTCCGGCTTTAACCTACAAGATGTCTATTGGTGAAGTTGTGATCAACTACTTTGGTTGAGTTATGAAACTAGCTTTATCCATATAGCCATCCTTGTTCATATGAATCTTCTCCACATGTAGTTTCTTTTAGTTAAATTCAAGGCTATGTAATGTCATTTTTAAATGAAAAAGTCTGCAATGGCAACTCAGAGTGGTGTCATAGGTTTTAACATGATCATCCCAACTTAAATCAACAAGTTATGTCTATTGGTTAAGTTGTCATCAAATACTTTGGTTGAGTTATGAAACTAGGTTGCTCCGTAAAGACATCCTTGTTCAAATAAACATTCTCCACATGTAATTTCTTTTAGCTAAATTCAAGGCTATGTAATGTCACTTTTACGTGAGTATGTTTGTTATGTCAACTTAGAGTGGTGACATCAGTTGTAACATGATCATTCCGGTTTTAACCTACAAGATGTCTATTGGTGAAGTTGTGATCAACTACTTTGGTTGAGTTATGAAACTAGCTTGATCCATATAGCCATCCTTGTTCATATGAATCTTCTCCACATGTAGTTTCTTTTAGTTAAATTCAAGGCTATGTAATGTCATTTTTAAATGAAAAAGTCTGCAATGGCAACTCAGAGTGGTGTCATAGGTTTTAACATGATCATCCCAACTTAAATCAACAAGTTATGTCTATTGATGAACATACCATAAACTATTTTCATTCAATTATGAAATATAGATTGATTCTTAGAGCCATCCGTGTTGATATGAACCTTCTCAACATGTGAGTTCTTTTAGCTAAGTCAAGGCTATGTAATGTTGTTATTTATGACCAAGTCTGCTATTTCAACATAGAGTGGTGTCATAGGATATATCATAATCACGCTGGCTTTAATATACAAGCTATGACTTTTTATGAACATGCCATGACTACTTTGGTTGAGTTATAAAATCTAGCTTTGGTTGAGAAAGTTTGCTATGGAAACCAAGAGTGGTGTCATAAGTTGTAAAACGATCATTCCAACTTTAATATACAAGTTATGTCTACTGGTGAACCTATCATCAACTACTTTGGTTGAGTTATAAAACTAGCTTGATCCTTAAAGCCATACTTGTTCATATGAACCTCCTCCACATGTAGTTTCTTTTATTAAATTCAAGGCTATGTAATGTCATTTTTACATTAAAAAGTTTGTTATGGCAACTCAGAGTGGTGTCATAGGTTGTAACATGATCATCCCAACTTTAATCTATAAGTTATGTCTATAGGTGAACCTGCCATGAACTATTTTCATTGAGCTTTGAAACTAGCTTGATCCTTATTGTTTCTCATATGATACTTCAATACATGTCAAGGCAATGTAACGTCGTTTATACATGAGAAACTTTGCTATGGCTACTAAGAGTGGTGTCACAAGTTGCAACATGATCATTCCGGCTTTAATCTACAAGCTATGTCTATTGGTGAAGTTGTCATCAAATACTTTGGTTGAGTTATGAAACTAGGTTGCTCCTTAAATACATCCTTGTTCAAATAAACATTCTCCACATGTAGTTTCTTATAGCTAAATTCAAGGCTATGTAACGTCGTTTATACATGAGAAACTCTGCTATGGCTACTAAGAGTGGTGTCATAAGTTGCAACATGATCATTCCGGCTTTAATCTACAAGCTATGTCTATTGGTTAAGTTGTCATCAAATACTTTGGTTGAGTTATGAAACTAGGTTGCTCCTTAAATACATCCTTGTTCAAATAAACATTCTCCACATGTAGTTTCTTATAGCTAAATTCAAGGCTATGTAACGTCGTTTATACATGAGAAACTCTGCTATGGCTACTAAGAGTGGTGTCCTAAGTTGCAACATGATCATTCCGGCTTTAATCTACAAGCTATGTCTATTGGTTATGATGTGATTCTCCCTAGGATAGAACTCTGAAAATCGGGGCTAGAGTACTCGCAATCGAATGAAACTTGAGCAGCGGATAGATTGGAGTGTGAGAAACTCGGTTATGAGTTTTGAGCGGATTTGATCGAGTATTTCCTGAGATACGTGGCAAAGGTCTCTGTGAGACAAAAAACTGAAGGATTGATGGAGATGATGAAAGGTGATATGATAGGATGAAAAACGTGATTTGAATTGGTGTGGTGACGGCTGAAAGGATTTAATGGATAGATTTTGGTGATTAGATGAATTTGGTGAAGAATCTCTTGGCTCACAACGTGATGGGAGATTCAGGCTCTAGGATTTCCAGAACCGTGGCTTGAGAGCATGGAAAACTCAATAAGAAGTCTTTTTCAATGATAATACTCTAAAGAAATTTACAGCAAGTTCTGGGGTTTAAATACAACCCTAAAACAGAACAGCATGTAGTTTTTAAACCAAAAAAACAAAATGTAGTTTGAAACTTAAATAAAACAACGAAGCGTTTAAAATAAAAACAACGAAGCGTCCCACTAATTGGTGCACCTCAAAATCTACTAAGTACAAAACCAGATTGGTTTGTACATTATTCTCCTAATGGTAAGACTTCTAAGTAACTCGCCGTAGTGATTCCATCTGCCTCATTAAAAACCATGAAAGAAAACCCAATTGGGACAAAACTCTCTATGGGAAAAAGAGTACAGACTTCCTCACCTAAGTTACCTAGTTATCATTACCAGGAGAAGTCTTCAAGTTGGAGATGTTGAAGACTTGCATAGCTGGTGGCGAGAACGATCCTTCAGTCATAAGCGAGTGAGCATCCTTAGCCAACTCCTTAGCTCTCGAACGCGTGATTGGTCCTACCAGCTCTGGTTCCTTAGCTTCTATGCTGCTCACGATCACATCAGGTTAAGTTGTCATCAAATACTTTGGTTGAGTTATGAAACTAGGTTGCTCCTTAAATACATCCTTGTTCAAATAAACATTCTCCACATGTAGTTTCTTATAGCTAAATTCAAGGCTATGTAACGTCGTTTATACATGAGAAACTCTGCTATGGCTACTAAGAGTGGTGTCACAAGTTGCAACATGATCATTCCGGCTTTAATCTACAAGCTATGTCTATTGGTGAAGTTGTCATCAACTACTTTGGTTGAGTTATGAAACTAGGTTGCTCCTTAAAGACATCCTTGTTCAAATAAACATTCTCCACATGTAATTTCTTTTAGCTAAATTCAAGGCTATGTAATGTCACTTTTACGTGAGTATGTTTGTTATGTCAACTTAGAGTGGTGACATCAGTTGTAACATGATCATTCCGGCTTTAACCTACAAGATGTCTATTGGTGAAGTTGTGATCAACTACTTTGGTTGAGTTATGAAACTAGCTTGATCCATATAGCCATCCTTGTTCATATGAATCTTCTCCACATGTAGTTTCTTTTAGTTAAATTCAAGGCTATGTAATGTCATTTTTAAATGAAAAAGTCTGCAATGGCAACTCAGAGTGGTGTCATAGGTTTTAACATGATCATCCCAACTTAAATCAACAAGTTATGTCTATTGGTTAAGTTGTCATCAAATATTTTGGTTGAGTTATGAAACTAGGTTGCTCCGTAAAGACATCCTTGTTCAAATAAACATTCTCCACATGTAATTTCTTTTAGCTAAATTCAAGGCTATGTAATGTCACTTTTACGTGAGTATGTTTGTTATGTCAACTTAGAGTGGTGACATCAGTTGTAACATGATCATTCCGGCTTTAACCTACAAGATGTCTATTGGTGAAGTTGTGATCAACTACTTTGGTTGAGTTATGAAACTAGCTTGATCCATATAGCCATCCTTGTTCATATGAATCTTCTCCACATGTAGTTTCTTTTAGTTAAATTCAAGGCTATGTAATGTCATTTTTAAATGAAAAAGTCTGCAATGGCAACTCAGAGTGGTGTCATAGGTTTTAACATGATCATCCCAACTTAAATCAACAAGTTATGTCTATTGATGAACATACCATAAACTATTTTCATTCAATTATGAAATATAGATTGATTCTTAGAGCCATCCGTGTTGATATGAACCTTCTCAACATGTGAGTTCTTTTAGCTAAGTCAAGGCTATGTAATGTTGTTATTTATGACCAAGTCTGCTATTTCAACATAGAGTGGTGTCATAGGATATATCATAATCACGCTGGCTTTAATATACAAGCTATGACTTTTTATGAACATGCCATGACTACTTTGGTTGAGTTATAAAATCTAGCTTTGGTTGAGAAAGTTTGCTATGGAAACCAAGAGTGGTGTCATAAGTTGTAAAACGATCATTCCAACTTTAATATACAAGTTATGTCTACTGGTGAACCTATCATCAACTACTTTGGTTGAGTTATAAAACTAGCTTGATCCTTAAAGCCATACTTGTTCATATGAACCTCCTCCACATGTAGTTTCTTTTATTAAATTCAAGGCTATGTAATGTCATTTTTACATTAAAAAGTTTGTTATGGCAACTCAGAGTGGTGTCATAGGTTGTAACATGATTATCCCAACTTTAATCTATAAGTTATGTCTATAGGTGAACCTGCCATGAACTATTTTCATTGAGCTTTGAAACTAGCTTGATCCTTATAGTTTCTCATATGATACTTCAATACATGTCAAGGCAATGTAACGTCGTTTATACATGAGAAACTTTGCTATGGCTACTAAGAGTGGTGTCACAAGTTGCAACATGATCATTCCGGCTTTAATCTACAAGCTATGTCTATTGGTGAAGTTGTCATCAAATACTTTGGTTGAGTTATGAAACTAGGTTGCTCCTTAAATACATCCTTGTTCAAATAAACATTCTCCACATGTAGTTTCTTATAGCTAAATTCAAGGCTATGTAACGTCGTTTATACATGAGAAACTCTGCTATGGCTACTAAGAGTGGTGTCAATAAAGTTGCAACATGATCATTCCGGCTTTAATCTACAAGCTATGTCTATTGGTTAAGTTGTCATCAAATACTTTGGTTGAGTTATGAAACTAGGTTGCTCCTTAAATACATCCTTGTTCAAATAAACATTCTCCACATGTAGTTTCTTATAGCTAAATTCAAGGCTATGTAACGTCGTTTATACATGAGAAACTCTGCTATGGCTACTAAGAGTGGTGTCCTAAGTTGCAACATGATCATTCCGGCTTTAATCTACAAGCTATGTCTATTGGTTATGATGTGATTCTCCCTAGGATAGAACTCTGAAAATCGGGGCTAGAGTACTCGCAATCGAATGAAACTTGAGCAGCGGATAGATTGGAGTGTGAGAAACTCGGTTATGAGTTTTGAGCGGATTTGATCGAGTATTTCCTGAGATACGTGGCAAAGGTCTCTGTGAGACAAAAAACTGAAGGATTGATGGAGATGATGAAAGGTGATATGATAGGATGAAAAACGTGATTTGAATTGGTGTGGTGACGGCTGAAAGGATTTAATGGATAGATTTTGGTGATTAGATGAATTTGGTGAAGAATCTCTTGGCTCACAACGTGATGGGAGATTCAGGCTCTAGGATTTCCAGAACCGTGGCTTGAGAGCATGGAAAACTCAATAAGAAGTCTTTTTCAATGATAATACTCTAAAGAAATTTACAGCAAGTTCTGGGGTTTAAATACAACCCTAAAACAGAACAGCATGTAGTTTTTTAAACCAAAAAAACAAAATGTAGTTTGAAACTTAAATAAAACAACGAAGCGTTTAAAATAAAAACAACGAAGCGTCCCACTAATTGGTGCACCTCAAAATCTACTAAGTACAAAACCAGATTGGTTTGTACATTATTCTCCTAATGGTAAGACTTCTAAGTAACTCGCCGTAGTGATTCCATCTGCCTCATTAAAAACCATGAAAGAAAACCCAATTGGGACAAAACTCTCTATGGGAAAAAGAGTACAGACTTCCTCACCTAAGTTACCTAGTTATCATTACCAGGAGAAGTCTTCAAGTTGGAGATGTTGAAGACTTGCATAGCTGGTGGCGAGAACGATCCTTCAGTCATAAGCGAGTGAGCATCCTTAGCCAACTCCTTAGCTCTCGAACGCGTGATTGGTCCTACCAGCTCTGGTTCCTTAGCTTCTATGCTGCTCACGATCACATCAGGTTAAGTTGTCATCAAATACTTTGGTTGAGTTATGAAACTAGGTTGCTCCTTAAATACATCCTTGTTCAAATAAACATTCTCCACATGTAGTTTCTTATAGCTAAATTCAAGGCTATGTAACGTCGTTTATACATGAGAAACTCTGCTATGGCTACTAAGAGTGGTGTCACAAGTTGCAACATGATCATTCCGGCTTTAATCTACAAGCTATGTCTATTGGTGAAGTTGTCATCAACTACTTTGGTTGAGTTATGAAACTAGGTTGCTCCTTAAAGACATCCTTGTTCAAATAAACATTCTCCACATGTAATTTCTTTTAGCTAAATTCAAGGCTATGTAATGTCACTTTTACGTGAGTATGTTTGTTATGTCAACTTAGAGTGGTGACATCAGTTGTAACATGATCATTCCGGCTTTAACCTACAAGATGTCTATTGGTGAAGTTGTGATCAACTACTTTGGTTGAGTTATGAAACTAGCTTGATCCATATAGCCATCCTTGTTCATATGAATCTTCTCCACATGTAGTTTCTTTTAGTTAAATTCAAGGCTATGTAATGTCATTTTTAAATGAAAAAGTCTGCAATGGCAACTCAGAGTGGTGTCATAGGTTTTAACATGATCATCCCAACTTAAATCAACAAGTTATGTCTATTGGTTAAGTTGTCATCAAATATTTTGGTTGAGTTATGAAACTAGGTTGCTCCGTAAAGACATCCTTGTTCAAATAAACATTCTCCACATGTAATTTCTTTTAGCTAAATTCAAGGCTATGTAATGTCACTTTTACGTGAGTATGTTTGTTATGTCAACTTAGAGTGGTGACATCAGTTGTAACATGATCATTCCGGCTTTAACCTACAAGATGTCTATTGGTGAAGTTGTGATCAACTACTTTGGTTGAGTTATGAAACTAGCTTGATCCATATAGCCATCCTTGTTCATATGAATCTTCTCCACATGTAGTTTCTTTTAGTTAAATTCAAGGCTATGTAATGTCATTTTTAAATGAAAAAGTCTGCAATGGCAACTCAGAGTGGTGTCATAGGTTTTAACATGATCATCCCAACTTAAATCAACAAGTTATGTCTATTGATGAACATACCATAAACTATTTTCATTCAATTATGAAATATAGATTGATTCTTAGAGCCATCCGTGTTGATATGAACCTTCTCAACATGTGAGTTCTTTTAGCTAAGTCAAGGCTATGTAATGTTGTTATTTATGACCAAGTCTGCTATTTCAACATAGAGTGGTGTCATAGGATATATCATAATCACGCTGGCTTTAATATACAAGCTATGACTTTTTATGAACATGCCATGACTACTTTGGTTGAGTTATAAAATCTAGCTTTGGTTGAGAAAGTTTGCTATGGAAACCAAGAGTGGTGTCATAAGTTGTAAAACGATCATTCCAACTTTAATATACAAGTTATGTCTACTGGTGAACCTATCATCAACTACTTTGGTTGAGTTATAAAACTAGCTTGATCCTTAAAGCCATACTTGTTCATATGAACCTCCTCCACATGTAGTTTCTTTTATTAAATTCAAGGCTATGTAATGTCATTTTTACATTAAAAAGTTTGTTATGGCAACTCAGAGTGGTGTCATAGGTTGTAACATGATCATCCCAACTTTAATCTATAAGTTATGTCTATAGGTGAACCTGCCATGAACTATTTTCATTGAGCTTTGAAACTAGCTTGATCCTTATTGTTTCTCATATGATACTTCAATACATGTCAAGGCAATGTAACGTCGTTTATACATGAGAAACTTTGCTATGGCTACTAAGAGTGGTGTCACAAGTTGCAACATGATCATTCCGGCTTTAATCTACAAGCTATGTCTATTGGTGAAGTTGTCATCAAATACTTTGGTTGAGTTATGAAACTAGGTTGCTCCTTAAATACATCCTTGTTCAAATAAACATTCTCCACATGTAGTTTCTTATAGCTAAATTCAAGGCTATGTAACGTCGTTTATACATGAGAAACTCTGCTATGGCTACTAAGAGTGGTGTCATAAGTTGCAACATGATCATTCCGGCTTTAATCTACAAGCTATGTCTATTGGTTAAGTTGTCATCAAATACTTTGGTTGAGTTATGAAACTAGGTTGCTCCTTAAATACATCCTTGTTCAAATAAACATTCTCCACATGTAGTTTCTTATAGCTAAATTCAAGGCTATGTAACGTCGTTTATACATGAGAAACTCTGCTATGGCTACTAAGAGTGGTGTCCTAAGTTGCAACATGATCATTCCGGCTTTAATCTACAAGCTATGTCTATTGGTTATGATGTGATTCTCCCTAGGATAGAACTCTGAAAATCGGGGCTAGAGTACTCGCAATCGAATGAAACTTGAGCAGCGGATAGATTGGAGTGTGAGAAAACTCGGTTATGAGTTTTGAGCGGATTTGATCGAGTATTTCCTGAGATACGTGGCAAAGGTCTCTGTGAGACAAAAAACTGAAGGATTGATGGAGATGATGAAAGGTGATATGATAGGATGAAAAACGTGATTTGAATTGGTGTGGTGACGGCTGAAAGGATTTAATGGATAGATTTTGG